>JAECWQ010000104.1:0-11925 GCA_018150835.1 Drosophila repletoides | reverse complement strand
CAGCATGAACAATTGCATTTTATGTTTGTGTTAATTTTTGATGTCTACTTTGAGAGTGCGAGGCGCGCATTATAAATAAAGCAACAATCAATTTTCATACGCACCGTTGTACGACAAAGTGGCGCCGATTGTCGCGCGCGATAGACCGCCAGCGAGTCGTAAAATAACACCCCCAGAGAGTCGTAAATAATACGAAATACGAAATACCAAATGGAAATCGTATATTTTAACATAATATTATTGCTGCACAGCTGGCTGTGGTTAAACCAACTGCAAAACCCTCCTCCTTCTCCCAGCCAAAAACTCTAGCATAGGCTCTGGCTGTGGCGCCAGCCCCACTACTTAATGCTCATAAAATATGAAAATTCATCTGCAATTCATCAATTATTTATTTATGGCAATGTTCTTATACGTTTTACGCATGTGTTAATGAATAATTTTTTTTTCATTTTTCGCACGTGTGTGTGTTTGAGCTGTGTGTGGGTGTGTGCGATGTGTGTATGTGTTTGCGACAGTGTAATCAATTTCAATTCGCTTATTTTATTTTTATTGCACTTATGCGCATTGGCAGAAATACAAAAATTAAGAAATCTTCAACCAGAGAACCGCTTTTAAATACCCTTTAAAATGTTACTTCAATAATACAAAACATCCATCCATTTGTCTTTTCCTTTTCAGCCGTCATGTAATAAAAACATTCAGCTCAATTTTTCTTTATTGACTTAATAAGAAATATACTTTTTAGAATCAAAAATGATCATATTTTGTGATCTATTATACCATATTTCTCGTTATTTATCCATCCAATCTATATCAATATTCTCCTTTTGAATCGAATATCAAAAGTAATCGATATTTTATTGGTTTTTTGAATAAATTAAAAAGCCCATTTACTCAGTATTCATAATTAACTGAAAGGACACAAAAGACTCAAAATTTCAATAATTTTTACATTTTAAGTATATTTTTTTATATTATTCAATTTTCTTTTAATTTAATTTAATTTAATTTTCATTATACGTATGAGTATACTGTTAATGTCTTTGTATCTTTTAGGTATATTTCCGCTTTTAAATGTCTGATTCTATAAATTAAATATACCACGAATTATACTCTTGTTAAGGGTATTATAACTTTGTTATTATTTATAGTATAGGCATCTACTAGGCATAAAAAAAGTACAGTCGATACTTCAGTTTATGGCCAAAGAAAAGACTTAACCTTCGAACTTCTTACTTGTTCCAAGACTAAAAGTCTCCTTGATTTTCATCTCTCTGTTTGTCCTTTTAATTCTACTCAACTCGATCCAACCCCAACTCTCACTTTACTCATTCGATTAATTTCGATCCACTAGATTTTTGTATCATAATTTTGCTCTTCTGTCTCAATATCTTCTGCTGTCTCTAAAAGTCTCGCTTCCCGTTCTCGTCACTTCGCTCTAATCGATTGATTCTGCGGGTTTTCTTCTCTAATTTAATTTGCTCGTTCCTGCTCCAACTTTTTCGTTCTCTATTCAAGGGTCTCTTTCTTATCGTCGTTTATTCTTAATTCTATTTATTTATTCTAATTCGTCGATGGATTCTTAATCCTATTTCGATTATTTATTATTGTCCTTAGACTTGCAGTTATTGGGAAACATAAACAGCGCTGCCAATGCATAGGGCACCTTTTACTTCAGCCATCCGTGTATATCGAAGTTAACAGAGCAAATCCATCAGTACAGCGAATGCGATTAAGCACCAAGCCTGACGGGTGGCACATTTGACAGCTTGCAGTGCGAATACTTTAAAGCTGCAGCACGTTGCATGTCCACGTACCGATCCAAGCCATCAGCCGTCATCCAGCCAGCAAATGAGTAAAAGAAAATTTCGTTTGAGATGCAGGAGTTGATGTTGGGATCTGGAGCTGGAGCTGCAGTTGGAGTTGGAGTTGACTCCATTCCATTGGCATTCATTACAAGCGTGCAGAACGAACTTTTTCCGCTCGAGGTTAATTTCACATGCATTTCAGTGGCAATCAGTGCGTGCGGCATTTGCCCCACGGCTCCATTGATGGTGGCACTTAGCTCCAAACTACTTATACAGCACTCTGAAGGCCTTCGCCTGGTCACCCGCAAGACTCTTCCCCTTTCTCTTCAATCGCTCTCTCTCTCTCTCTGTGCTTCTGCTTCGATTGGTGTCCTAAACCAAAACTCATTTACTTCCGTACCAGCATCACTCTGGCTGCGGAAATGAAGCGCTGTCAAAGATTAGTCCCAAATGCAGTCCGGAGTGAAAGTTTCTTTGCATGTGTCCGGATAATTGAGTGTAATAGGTGCAAAAGACGGAATTTACAATAAGGTAGATACTCTACCGTCTGAGTGTATAAATTAAGTTCAACTTGTCGCCCGGAGGCTTGCAAGTAAAATTTTTATTTTTCGTTTTTTTTTGTCATATTCGGTTTATGCCGGAAGTTTAAATTATTGTATTCAAACGGAAATGCAGCAGAGCAAAAGCATTCAAAGAATTGAGAGCTGAAAAATGTGTTTAAAGCTCAGAAAGCAGACCAATCCGCCTGTCTGACTGTCTAATTTATGGCCCAGCCTCAAAGTTTGCCCCACTAAACCCACTAATTGCGCCGCTTTAGACGAGTAGCTCGCCTGCTCCGCCCCGCCAGCTCCATGTTATATACAATTTACGCCTCTTCATTGGACTATTTCTAGTTTTTTTATTTTTTTTGCCTGCTAAATACAGGATTATCAGACTCTTTGTACCTACTAACCATAATAAGGAAAAGGGGCAGCAGCAGCTGTTAAGACAGTTGTCTGATAAGCCCTTTGGGTAAGTAGTTGAATGTTATTCTTTTATAATTCCGGGCACAGGGCTACCATTGTTATTCCAGGATATGACGGCTTGGCTCTATGCTAATTTGGCCAGCTGCTGCTGAACTCCATTAAGCCGAACTTTAATTATAGCTGGAAAATCGAATCAGATAGTAGAAGGAAGCCAGTTCAATTTTTATTGAATTTTTATAGCTTCCATTTATCCGCTTAGACACCTTGATTTGAATTGAATTTTATTATATGGTTGGTGCCTGAAAATTGTTTGAATAGAATTCTTGTTTCATGCATTCAATATTCGATTTTTTTTTTGTTTCTCTCTCAATTGTCCAGTTGCCGGCTAACAGATTTTTGATATGCACAAAGCGCTGATTGCAGCCCATCTACACAGCAGTGCCGCTGCATTAACCCCAACTTGATACATATATCTCCCACAGGTAGAGGTAGAGGCAGAGCTGCTGGATTTTTATCCCTCACAGTTTTTCACAACGATCCTTAAGTTAGTCGCCCAAAAAACCGCACCATACCGGCCATATTAAAGGATTCAGCCAATGCCATATTGTTAAATAAACATACATATATATTATATATTTTATATAAATATATATAGTTATGTGATTGTATAAATATTATCACACGATAAAATGCAGTTATTGTCGGCCAAAAGCCATGGCCTAAACCAACAAGTGTAGCCAAATGACAACTGTCTTAGCAGCTGCAGTTGCTTTTACTTGACTTTATAACTGAAAGAAAAAGGAAGAAAGAAACCTATTTTTTTCTGGGTTTTATAACTGAAAGAAAACGAAGCGGAAACCTGCTGACTGCAAGTCTTAAGTCAGTTTTAATCCAACACTTTAAAATTAAAGAAAATTTAAGATAATTGCGAACAATTTTACATAAAATTTATTATAAATATTTGCATTAAATTCGATAGACATGAGAGCGAAAACAACACAAATTACCAATAGGAAATAATCTAAAATGCTTCGCCCTGCCCAGCCCAGCCCCAAGTGGTGTTCATCAAAATAGCGTTGAAAGCAAAAAAAACCGAGTGCACGGCCCGCTCATCCTGTCAATCCCTGTATACTTATGTGCATCCGGTATGGAAATGTCGCCTATCGTCCATCTCTGTCCCTCTGCTACCAATGGCCCGCCTCTCTGACTGTCTGTTTTTTTTTTTTTTATATTCATATTTATTCTCTTAAGTTTAGATTTAAATTTACAATTTACAGATTTCCTATAACTAATATTAATTCTAAGACAGGATCGGTAAAGCTTAGCGTCCGCGGTACGACCGCGAGGCAATGCTTCGCCGACATATTGCTTTACCTATCCTAGTCTGTCAGTCTTCTCCGGCTGCGCTCCTCTCTTCTCAGCTCTGTCATCATGACTGCTGCGAAGTTGCTGACCGCTTCCCACTTTTCTGCCGAGTGCAACCTGCTCGGCACCAGGCTATTGACAGTAATGGAACCACCCAACTTCCGCTCCAGTCTGTGTTGGAATATCACGTCTGCAGCGGAATATCACGTGGTACGCATCCTCTACCACTTGGTGTCCACATGAAGGGCATTCATCGGAAGTGTCGTGTCCGAAGCGTTTAAGGTAGCTTCGAAAGCAACCGTGACCTGACAGCATCTGGGTCAGATAAAAATTTAACTGCCCATGTCTCCTTCCGAGCCACTTCTCCAAGTTGGGAATTAGCTGGTGCGTCCAACGCCCCTTTGTTGAGCGATCCCACTGCGTCTGCCACTGTTCGATGCTGCGCCGCCTTGCATCGGGCCGCGACTGTCTCTGACTGTCTGTGTGTCTCTCTGTGTGCATAGTCGTTTGCTGGCATTCAACCGGAAGAAATTATTGTTATTCGAATTTATCTTATTTTCATGATTTGCCAGAGCCATCATCAAGAAACGTGAGGGAACTGAAAGCGCCTGGTGCACGCTCGAAGAATGCACAATAAATTGCAAAAATATTATTTTATTCACAATAATTAGTTAATTGCACTTAAATGCGTGCCGCAATCACAGTTGCTGCATTTTTCGCTGCGCTTGCAACGTTGGCCTTGCCGCTGCTGCTGCTGTCGACAGGCGGGAAGGAGGAAATGGCAGGGCCAGGGCGTGGATATAGCTATTAGTATGGATGTGGGAAACATGGTCATCTGCATATGCTTGAGCAGCATTGTAAGTAGCCATGTACATGGACAAGTGACCGGAGGGCAACACAGTAGCCGGTTGCCATTTGGCAGCTGCCTTCCCGTCTGGATTCCAGCTGCGATTTATGTACATTTGTAAGTGGCATTAAGTGCGCGTTAACATCTTATGAAGCGGTTGCAACAATAACTTCTGACTCGACTGGGCCATTAAAAACGGCTATTGAAAACGCCCCAAACAAGCGGCTAATTAACAATTGCAGCGCCTGCAAGCGCATTGCTTAAAAATTTGTCACTCTCCTCGCTCTTAATGAGCCATGGCATAGCTAATTGTGGCAGCAAAGTAGATACACTTTGTTGCTGCTGCTGCAGTTGCTTGTTGTTGTTATGCTCGGACATTAGCATTGTTTGGTTAGTTTGTTGTTCAAGTTTTGTTGTCCAGCAATTCGCTTGGACATATGCGCCAAACGAATATTACACAACTGCTGTTGTTGTCGCTGTATGGCCACTGACGTCTCACTTTGGGTTCTCAGAAGTACAAGTACCTACAAATTTAATTCATTTGCCTGCAGCCATAAGAGCAGCAGCAAAATCAGCAGTAGTTTTTCCTCCCATACTCCTACTTATATTTATACATATATATATATATATATATATATATAGTAACATATGTTACCCAGGAATCATATATCCTCGTACATAAGGATACGAAACAATACCTAAACAACACATAAATAATAAAACACTTAAGATCCGATTTTACCTAAACACCGAGATTTAAAAACAAGTAACATATGTCACCCACATACCAGGAATCAAATATCCTCGCAGATAAGGATACGAAACCAGACCTAAGCAACACATAAATAATATAACACTTAAGACCCAATTCTACCTAAAAACCGAAATTGAATCGCCAAACATATGGTAACCAGTGCACCGCACTTGAGAATAATGTAAAACAGATCAAATTCAATTCAGCACTCATTTGGGGTGCCAAGCCAGGAAAATATATTTTTTACTTTTAGTCTTAAACTGAACTCCGGAAAATAAAGTCATACATCGAATTCGTGTCGTGTTTTTATTCTTTCACATTTCAGTGTCTGCTTGAGTCTATATAATCATAGACCGGCAGTTAGTTCGACTCGTGTAAAATAATAATTATTTTACAAAGTAAATTTATTTTACTGGCGCAGCCGGTAGGATATCATTAAATTATTGATGCGATAGCTTGACTATATAATTCTCTAATTTTTGGTATCCGCCAAAGAACTTTGCTGTAACAACCCGCGACGGTGAACATCACGTTGAGTTTAAATTTAAACCTCGACAACAACGTGAAACCGTGAAACGCTTTTGTTAAAAAAAAAAAAAACATAGACGCTCAAGAATTCGTTGGAAAATATAAATCCAAGTTGATTGGTTATTCCACAAAAAAACGAAACAGCTTGAGTGCGAAAAAAACAATAATTTTTAAATAAAATAAGTGATAAAAAAAAAAATAACATTAAATTACATATAAAATTATAATAAAAAAAAAACCAAAAGAAGAAACAAACACAACAATGGAAATACCACAAATGGTTATACCAGCAGCAGCACCACTCTCCGACAATGGGATGGCACAAGTGGAACGCCAGATTCATGATGTCGAAACTTTCCGAGGTGATCCCAACGCACTATACACCTTTATAAGCCGGATCGACTTCATATTGACGCTATACCCTACCAATGACGTCCGTCAACAGTGTATAATTTTGGGCAGCATCGAACGCAATATCAGCGGAGAAGTTATGCGTACTATAGACGCATACAACTTAACAACCTGGCCGGAACTTAAACGGAGACTCGTCTTATATTTTAAGCCACAAATACCAAATCATCAACTACTGGAAGACTTTCGCAACACCCAATTCAAAGGAAACATTCGACGCTTTTTGGAAGAAGCCGAGATGAAACGTCAACTATTAACAAGTAAGTTAGCATTAGAGAACAATGCAGCAGAGTCAACTCTTTTTAATCAATTAATTAATACTAGTATCGAAGCATTAATTCAAAAATTGCCTACAAATATTTATTTAAGAATTGTTAATTGTAACATACCAGATATAAGATCACTTATAAATGTACTACAAGAAAAGGGTTTATATGAAGACCCCGATCAAAAGGGTCAACCAAGATTAGTTAATTATGATAAACAGAATAAATCCCATTTTGATAACCGAACACCATACCATAACCATACTAATACTCCATTTCAACCAAATTTCAACCCTAATAATATACAAACAAATTTTCCAGAGCCATATCGTCACCCGATACCTAACAATCTTTACCAACACTATCATCCTCATTTTAATAATATGACTCGCCCAATTCCACCAATACCATACATGCCCAGACCCAACGTACATTTTCAACGCCAAAACGCCTTTGACTCAAATCGCTTTGGTCAACACCAAACTCAACAACATAACTCAAATCCGTTTACAAATAACAATCCAACCAAACGCATGAGACCGGCTGACAGCGGACAGACAAAAATGAGTGTCGAAGAAACGCGTCATCAGGAAGAAGAAATATATTCACATTATGAGCCTTATAATTACTATTACGACCAAAATTGTTATTACTATCCGGAATATTATCCACAGCTTAATATCCAACAATATTCAAATGATCAATATCCACAATTCCCGATAGCAGAAGAAGAAAGTAAAGAAGACATAAAATTTTACGACTATGATTTCGACAATAAATACATTAAAGGTAAAGAGAATCACGTAGCTGATGCCCTATCCCGAGTAAAACTAGAACATAGTTACGTGGCTGAGCAAACGCAACACAGTGCCGATGAAGACAGCAACAGTTTAATTAGCATTACTGAAAAACCAGTTAACACATTCAATAGACAAATAATAGACAAAGGTCTACCAAGCATCAAACACGAAACTTATTTTAAAAAACAAATAACACATATTTCTTATGATGAAATGACAAAAGAAAAAGGCGAGCATTGCCGCGATAAATTTGAAATAGGCATTTACTCTTTTGAAGACAATAATTACTTGAGTTGTATAGATATTTACTCAAAATTTGCTATCCTCGAACAAATAAAAACGAAAGATTGGATAGAATACAAAAACGCTCTTATGCGAATATTTAATGCTTTAGGGAAACCCAGACTATTGAAAGCAGACAGAAATGGAGCATTCTCGAGTCTAGCCCTCAAAAGATGGCTCTTGAGCGAAGATATTGAATTGCAACTTAATACATCAAAAACAGGTATAGCAGACGTAGAAAGGTTACACAAAACCATAAATGAAAAAATTCGAATTATAAAAAATTCTGACGATAACGAACTCAAACTAAGCAAAATAGAAACAATACTTTACATATACAACCATAAAACCAAACATGACACTACTGGACAGACTCCTGCTCACATATTTCTTTATGCCGGACAACCAACCCCTAGATACGCAACAAATCAAGGAACGAAAAATCAAAAATTAAATAATAATAGACATGACTATGAAATTGACTCGAAATACAGAAAGGGCCCGCTTCAGAGAGGTAAATTAGAAGATCCATTTAAATCAAAAAATATTGTAGAACAAATTGATCCTGGCCATTACAAAATTACTAATAGAAATAGAGAAACACACTACTATAAATCACAGTTCAAGAAAAAAAAAAAAGAAAATCAATCACATCAAAATAATCTAGAAACAGTTGCTCAAAATTCAATTAAAATCCACGAACTAAATGACTAATACAGTTAGTAAATGATGGATTAGAAAAAATCAAAAAATATGAAAACAACCGCAATAGCATTGACACACTCACATACGAACTCATGCAATTCATTGAATTTAGAGAAGACATAGAAATGGGTATGCAACTCTCTCGTCTCGGACTGTTTAATCCAAAACTATTAAATTATGATAAATTAGAAAACGTTAATAACCAAAATATACTACTAATCAAAAACATCCACTTGGATTAATCACAAAGATAATCAAATAATAATTATATCTCATATACCTATTGCACACGAATTAAAACAATCTATTAAAATCATCCCTTATCCTGATCACAACGGTTACCAATTAGATTATACTGAAACTAAATCCTATTTTGAAAATGAAAATAAAATTTATAATGAAGATAATGAAGAAGTACAGGATGATTGTATTAAAGATATAATTAAGAGCAAAAAACTAATCTGTAATTCCATCTCAATAAATACTAAAGAAATGATTAAATATATAGAACCAAATATAATTTTAACCTGGAACTTAAGCGAAACCAATGTTATACAAAACTGTAAAAAATCGAATAATGAATTAAAAATCAATGGAAATAAAATCATAAGAATAACTTAATGTAAATTTGAAATCGGAAACATTATCTTAAGCGAAAATTACTTACAACCAGAAATAGACCTAACACCATTATATCCACCATTAGAAGTTACCAAAATCAAAATTGTAGAACACAATGACATTGTTAAATTGATATCACAAAATAATCTCACACTTTATACAATTATAGCAATTATAATTATTATATCTATTATACTATTCTTGTATTCAAAATATGTAATCAAAAACCCATTTATGTTGATATATTCAAAAACGAAAAAGCAATGAAATGTAAATCACAATCCAACACAAGCTAAATTAGAAGTAGCACAAAATCCATTACCCATATTGTACCCAATAATCTCAGCCTAAACATAGGCTTCCTTTTAAGGGGAGGGAAGTAACATATGTTACCCAGGAATCATATATCCTCGTACATAAGGATACGAAACAATACCTAAACAACACATAAATAATAAAACACTTAAGATCCGATTTTACCTAAACACCGAGATTTAAAAACAAGTAACATATGTCACCCACATACCAGGAATCAAATATCCTCGCAGATAAGGATACGAAACCAGACCTAAGCAACACATAAATAATATAACACTTAAGACCCAATTCTACCTAAAAACCGAAATTGAATCGCCAAACATATGGTAACCAGTGCACCGCACTTGAGAATAATGTAAAACAGATCAAATTCAATTCAGCACTCATTTGGGGTGCCAAGCCAGGAAAATATATTTTTTACTTTTAGTCTTAAACTGAACTCCGGAAAATAAAGTCATACATCGAATTCGTGTCGTGTTTTTATTCTTTCACATTTCAGTGTCTGCTTGAGTCTATATAATCATAGACCGGCAGGTAGGGCGACTCGTGTAAAATAATAATTAGTTTACAAAGTAAATTTATTTTACTATATATATATATATATATATATATATATATATATATATATATATATATATATATATTTATATACATACATTTCTGTATGTAATTTAAGGTCTCAAGTGCCTGGCAGTGTACGCATGCTTGCACTTGTGTGAGTAAATTTATATACAAAAGCGCAGTTGCAACTGCCAAAGTAATTTGCGATAAGTGCGTCAGATTCTTTGCGAAAATTCGATCGCACATGCAACAACAACAGCAACAGCAGCAGCAAAAACGACAACAATAACAATAGTAAAAGCAACAAATACCCCAAAAATAAGCAAAGTAAAAAGTGAATATTCATTGCATAAAGCTGCTGTTTTAACGAAACCAGAATGTGCTGCGCTGCGCTGGCAAATAAAGGAATATCATTTATAAGTATACATATTTCTCTTTGAAATAGGAAGAAAACAACACAGAGAAAGCTACTGTCTTATAATAAAAATAGCTAAACTAAAAGCGTAACAATTAAAAAGTTTTTTTTTTTTTTGTAGCTACATAATAGTGCGAGCTATAAAGGATACTTCAATATAAATTTCCATTATAATGAAAGAGGAGAGAGAGAGATAAGTGCCTAGTTTCAAATTTGTTTTTCTTCCACCAAAATTTAACATATTTATAAACCACAAAGAAAAGCGGGAACACAACTATAATTCCCTTTTTTAATTCTTATCCTGCCTATGTCCTAAAAATAACCCCGCTTTTATCAATCTCAGAATTCTGCTGGTCTTAGCCTGTTTCTATATCTATCCCAAGTTGACTTGAAAATATCCAGAATTTATTCCTGAACTGAATCTTCTTAACAAATTGGTTTTTTTTTCCACCGGACAACTGTATTGCTATATTGTTTTGTGTTGAAATTGAGCGGTTATTTTGGAAAGAAAAGTTTGGCTTTTGAGCCATTTTATGAGGCAGCTAATGTTTTTTTTGGCTTATTACAAGCAGATCAAGCTGAATGCTGAAATTGTGATACCCTTTTGTTCCAATTACCAATTGAATTGAAGGCCAGCGGCAAACAGATGAAGCTGCGGCAACTCTGCAAATAAGCAGCAGCTGAGGACGAAGCACACGTTACATTTGCGGCTTGTCCCGTTCACCACAATTCCATATGTGTGTGTGTGTGTGTCTCTGTCAATAACTCACACACAAATGCATGTGATTATGTGAATAACTGCAAAAAAAGGCAATTTGTATTTCAACTGGCTCGCATTGTAATTATAAATTGTATAAGAGTATGCAATGAAAATAAAAATGGCAGTGCGTAATTAATGAGTCAAGGTGGTGTCATATGGCGCATACACACTCAGAGTATGTACTCTCTCACTCTCTCACTCTCTCTCTCTCTCTCTCTCTCTCATATGCATCTGCAGAGTCCTCTTTCCTTTTTGATGTGCATTCCGTCTTAAGTTGCGTATTTCATGGCGTTTATTTATTATGCAAGACCGTAGAATGTGGCAGAGTCAAATTATTGACTCAATTTGTTGGCCTGTCTGTACATATATATATATATATAAAACTATATAACTATAATATAACAATAATAATAACAAATACAACAACTACTAACAACTGTGTATATATATGAGGCGCGTTAGTTGCTTATGGAGCTCACATTATTCAGCTGTCATTGGAAACCCTGCGAGATGAAAGCA
>JAECWQ010000103.1:0-199251 GCA_018150835.1 Drosophila repletoides | reverse complement strand
TTCCAGATGACCTCCAGAGGGCCTCCAGATGACCTCAGATGACCTCTAGATGACCTGCCGATGACCTCCCATGACCTCTAGATGACCTCTGGATGACTTCCAGATGACCTCCAGAGGACCTCCAGATGACCTCCAGATGACCTCCAGATGACCTCCAGATGACCTCCAGTTGACCTTCAGATGACCTCCAGAGGGCCTCCCAGATGACCTCCAGGAAGAATCTCTAGATGACCTCCCCGATGACCTCCCGATGACCTCCCGATGACCTCCCAGATGACCCTCCCGATGACCTCTAGATGACCTCCTAGATGACTTCCAGATGACTTCCAGGCCTCCAGAGGACCTCCAGATGACCTCTAGATGACCTCCAGATGACCTTCCGATGACCTCAGATGACCTCCAGATGACCTTCAGATGACCTCAGATGACCTCCAGATGACCTCCAGAGGACCTCCCAGATGACCTCTAAGATGACCTCCAGATGACCTTCCAGATGACGTCCCGAGGGCCTCCAGATGACCTCCAGATGACCTCTAGATGACCCCTGCCGATGACCTGCCAGATGACCTCCCGATGACCTCTAGATGACCTCTAGATGACTTCCAGATGACCTCCAGATGACCTCCAGATGACCTCCAGAGGACCTCAGATGACCTCCAGATGCACTTCAGATGACCTCCAGATACCCCGATGACCTCCAGATGACCTCCAGATGACCTTCCATATGACCTCCAGATGACCTCCAGATGACCTCCAGATGACCTCCAGATGATCTCCAGATGACCTCTAGATGATCTCCAGGAGACCTCAGATGACCTTCCGATGACCTCCAGATGACCTGCCGATAACCTCCAGATGACCTGCCCGATGACATGCCAGATGACCTCTTGATGACCTCTAGATGACTTCCAGATGACTTCCAGAGGACCCTCCCAGATGACCTCCAGAGGACCCTCCAGATGACCTCCAGATGACCTCCAGATGACCTCCAGATGACACTCCAGATGACCTCTAGATGACCTCCCGATGACCTCTAGATGACCTCCAGATGACCTACCAGATGACCTACAGATGACCTCCAAATGACCTGCCATGACCCTCCAGATGACCTCCAGATGACCTCCCAGATGACCTCCCAGATGACTTCCAGATGACCTCCAGATGATCTCCAGATGACCTCCAGATGACCTTCCGATAACCTCCAGATGACCTCCAGATGACATCCCAAATGACCTCTAGATGACCTCCGGATGACCTCTAGATGACCTCCACATGACCTACAGATGACCTCTAGATGACCTCCAAATGACCCTCCACGACCTCCACATGACCTCTCGATAACCTCCAGATGACCTCCAGATGACCTCCAGATGACCTCCAGATGACCTCCAGGCATGACCTCCAGATGACCTCCAGCATGACCTCCAGATGACCTACCTGCACATGACCTCCAAGGACCTCTCGATAACCTCCAGATGACCTCCAGATGACATCCAAATTACCTCTAGATGACCTGCGGATGACCTCTAGATGACCTCCACATGACATACAGATGACCTATAGATGACCTTCCGATGACCTCCAGATGACCTCCAGATGACCTCCAGATGACCTCTAGATGACTTCCAGATGACCTCCAGATGACCTCTAGATGACCTGCCGATGACCTCTCGATGACCTCTAGAATACCTCCGGATGACCTCTAGATGACCTCCAGATGACCTTTAGAAGAACTCCAGATGACCTCCAGATGACCTCCGGATGACCACTAGATGACCTCCAGATGACGTCCAGATGACCTTTAGATGACCTCCACATGACATCCAGAGGACCTCCAGATGACCTCCAGATGACCTCCCGATGACCTCTGGATGACTTCTAGATGACCTCCAGATGACTTCCAGATGACCTCCAGAGGGCCTCCAGATGACCTCCAGATGACCTCCAGATGACCTCTAGATGACCTCCGATGACCTCCCGATGACCTCTAGATGACCTCTAGATGACATCCAGATGACCTCCAGATGACCTTCCGATGACCTCCGGATGACCTCCAGATGACCTCCAGATGACCTCCAGATGACCTCCAGATGACCTTCCGATGACCTCCAGATGACCTCCAGATGACCTCCAGATGACCTCCCGATGACCTCCCGATGACCTGCCGATGACCTCCCGATGAACTCTAGATTACCTCTAGATGACTTCCAGATGACCTTCAGAGGACCTCCAGATGACCTCCAGAGGACCTCCAGATGACTTCCAGATGACCTCCAGATGACATCCAGAGGACTTCCAGATGACCTTCAGATGACGTCCAGATGACCTCCACATGACCTCCACATGACCTCTCGATGACCTCCAGATGACCTCCAGATGACCTCCAGATGACCTTCCGATGACCTCCGGATGACCTCCAGATGACCTCCCGATGACCTCCGGATGACTTCCAGATGACCTCCACATGACCTCCAGATGACCTCTAGATGACCTCCAGGTGACCTCCCGATGACCTCTGGATGACTTCTAGATGACCTCCAGATGACCTCCAGATGACCTCTAGATGACCTGCCAATGACCTCCCGATGACCTCTAGATGACCTCTAGATGACTTCCAGATGACCTCCAGATGACCTCCAGATGAGCTCCAGAGGACCTCTAGATGACCTGCCGATGACCTCCCGATGACCTCTGGATGACTTCTAGATGACCTCCAGATGACTTCCAGATGACCTCCAGAGGGCCTCCAGATGACCTCCAGATGACCTCTAGATGACTTCCAGATGACCTCCGGATGACCTCCAGATGACCTCCAGATGACCTCCAGTTGACGTCCAGATAACCTCTAGATGACCTCCACATGACTTACAGATGACCTATAGATGACCTGCAAATGACCTGCCGATGACCTCCCGATGACCTCCAGAGGACCTCCCGACGACCTCCAGATGACCTCTAGATGACTTCCAGATGACCTCCAGATGACCTCTAGATGACCTGCCGATGACCTCTCGATGACCTCTAGATGACCTCCGGATGACCTCTAGATGACCTCCAGATGACCTCCAGATGACCTCTAGAAGAACTCCAGATGACCTCCAGATGACCTCCGGATGACCACTACATGACCTCCAGATGACGTCCAGATGACCTTACTGATGACCTCCAGATGACCTCCACATGACATCCAGAGGACCTCCAGATGACCTCCAGATGACCTCCCGTTGACCTCTGGATGACTTCTAGATGACCTCCAGATGACTTCCAGATGACCTCCAGAGGGCCTCCAGATGACCTCCAGATGACCTCTAGATGACCTGCCGATGACCTCCCGATGACCTCTAGATGACCTCTGGATGACTTCCAGATGACCTCCAGAGGACCTCCAGATGACCTCCAGATGACCTCCAGATGACCTCCAGATGACCTCCAGTTGACCTTCCAGATGACCTCCAGAGGGCCTCCAGATGACCTCCAGAAGATCTCTAGATGACCTGCCGATGACCTCCCGATGACCTCCCGATGACCTCCCGATGACCTCCCGATGACCTCTAGATGACCTCTAGATGACTTCCAGATGACTTCCAGATGACCTCCAGAGGACCTCCAGATGACCTCTAGATGACCTCCAGATGACCTTCCGATGACCTCCAGATGACCTCCAGATGACCTTCAGATGACCTCCAGATGACCTCCAGATGACCTCCAGAGGACCTCCAGATGACCTCTAGATGACCTCCAGATGACCTTCCAGATGACGTCCAGAGGGCCTCCAGATGACCTCCAGATGACCTCTAGATGACCTGCCGATGACCTGCCGATGACCTCCCGATGACCTCTAGATGACCTCTAGATGACTTCCAGATGACCTCCAGATGACCTCCAGATGACCTCCAGAGGACCTCCAGATGACCTCCAGATGACCTCCAGATGACCTCTAGATGACCTCCAGATGACCTTCCGATGACCTCCAGATGACCTCCAGATGACCTTCCGATGACCTCCAGATGACCTCCAGATGACTTCCAGATGACCTCCAGATGATCTCCAGATGATCTCCAGATGATCTCCAGGAGACCTCCAGATGACCTTCCGATGATCTCCGGATGACCTCCAGATGACCTCCAGATTACCTCCAGATGACCTGCCGATAACCTCCAGATGACCTGCCGATGACATGCCGATGACCTCTTGATGACCTCTAGATGACTTCCAGATGACTTCCAGAGGACCTCCAGATGACCTCCAGAGAACCTCCAGATGACCTCCAGATGACCTCCAGATGACCTCCAGATGACATCCAAATTACCTCTAGATGACCTCCGGATGACCTCTAGATGACCTCCACATGACCTACAGATGACCTATAGATGACCTGCAAATGACGTGCCGATGACCTCCCGATGACCTCCAGAGGACCTCCCGACGACCTCCAGATGACTTCCAGATGACCTCCAGATGATCTCCAGATGATCTCCAGATGACCTCCCGATAACCTCCAGATGACCTCCAGATGACATCCAAATTACCTCTAGATGACCTCCGGATGACCTCTAGATGACCTCCACATGACCTACAGATGACCTATAGATGACCTGCAAATGACCTCCACATGACCTCCACATGACCTCTCGATAACCTCCAGATGACCTCCAGATGACATCCAAATTACCTCTAGATGACCTCCGGATGACCTCTAGATGACCTCCACATGACCTACAGATGACCTATAGATGACCTGCACATGACCTCCACAGGACCTCTCGATAACCTCCAGATGACCTCCAGATGACATCCAAATTACCTCTAGATGACCTGCGGATGACCTCTAGATGACCTCCACATGACATACAGATGACCTATAGATGACCTTCCGATGACCTCCAGATGACCTCCAGATGACCTCCAGATGACCTCTAGATGACTTCCAGATGACCTCCAGATGACCTCCAGAGACCTGACCTCTCGATGACCTCTAGATGACCTCCAGATGACCTCCAGATGACCTCCAGATGACCTCCAGATGACCTCCAGAGGACCTCCAGATGACCTCCAGATGACCTCCCGATGACCTCTGGATGACTTCTAGATGACCTCCAGATGACTTCCAGATGACCTCCAGAGGGCCTCCAGATGACCTCCAGATGACCTCCAGATGACCTCCAGATGACCTCCCGATGACCTCCAGATGACCTCTAGATGACATCCAGATGACCTCCAGATGACCTTCCGATGACCTCCGGATGACCTCCAGATGACCTCCAGATGACCTCCAGATGACCTCCAGATGACCTTCCGATGACCTCCAGATGACCTCCAGATGACCTCCAGATGACCTGCCGATGACCTCCCGATGACCTGCCGATGACCTCCCGATGAACTCTAGATTACCTCTAGATGACTTCCAGATGACCTTCAGAGGACCTCCAGATGACCTCCAGAGGACCTCCAGATGACTTCCAGATGACCTCCAGATGACATCCAGAGGACTTCCAGATGACCTTCAGATGACGTCCAGATGACCTCCACATGACCTCCACATGACCTCTCGATGACCTCCAGATGACCTCCAGATAACCTCCAGATGACCTTCCGATGACCTCCGGATGACCTCCAGATGACCTTCCGATGACCTCCGGATGACTTCCAGATGACCTCCACATGACCTCCAGATGACCTCTAGATGACCTCCAGGTGACCTCCCGATGACCTCTGGATGACTTCCAGATGACCTCCGGATGACCTCCAGATGACCTCCAGATGACCTCTAGATGACCTCCAGATGACCTCCAGATGACCTCCAGATGACCTCCAGAGGACTTCCAGATGACTTCTAGATGACCTCTAGATGACTTCCTGATGACCTCCAGAGGGTCTCCAGATGACCTCCAGATGACCTCCACATGACCTCCAGATGACCTCTCGATGACCTCCAGATGACCTCCAGATGACCTCCAGATGACCTCCAGATGACCTCCGGATGACCTCCAGATGACCTCCAGATGACCTCCAGATGACCTCCAGATGACCTCCAGATGACCTCCAGATGACCTCCAGATGACCTCCAGATGACCTCCAGATGACCTCCAGATGACCTGCCGATGACCTCCCAGATGACCTCTAGATGACCTCCAGATGACCTCCAGATGACCTCCAGATGACCTCCAGATGACCTCCAGATGACCTCCAGATGACCTCCAGATGACCTCCAGATGACCTCCAGAGGACTTCCAGATGACCTTCAGATGACCTCCAGATGACCTCCACATGACCTCCAGATGACCTCTAGATGACCTCCAGATGACCTCCAGATGACCTCCAGATGACCTCCAGATGACCTCCAGATGACCTCCAGATGACCTCCAGATGACCTCCAGATGACCTCCAGATGACCTCCAGAGGACCTCCAGATGACCTCTAGATGACCTCCAGATGACCTCCCGATGACCTCTGGATGACTTCTAGATGACCTCCAGATGACTTCCAGATGACCTCCAGAGGGCCTCCAGATGACCTCCAGATGACCTCTAGATGACCTCCAGATGACCTCCAGATGACCTCTAGATGACCTGCCGATGACCTCTCGATGACCTCTAGATGACCTCCAGATGACCTCTAGATGACCTCCAGATGACCTCCAGATGACCTCCAGATGACCTCCAGATGACCTCCAGATGACCTCCGGATGACCTCTAGATGACCTCCAGATGACCTCCAGATGACCTCCAGATGACCTCCACATGACCTCCAGATGACCTCCAGATGACCTCCAGATGACCTCCCGATGACCTCTGGATGACCTCTAGATGACCTCCAGATGACTTCCAGATGACCTCCAGATGACCTCCAGATGACCTCCAGATGACCTCTAGATGACCTGCCGATGACCTCCCGATGACCTCTAGATGACCTCTAGATGACTTCCAGATGACCTCCAGATGACCTTCCGATGACCTCCGGATGACCTCCAGATGACCTCCAGATGACCTCCAGATGACCTCCAGATGACCTCCAGATGACCTGCCGATGACCTCCCGATGACCTCCCGATGACCTCCAGATGACCTCCAGATGACCTCCAGATGACCTCCAGATGACCTTCAGATGACCTCCAGATGACCTCCAGATGACCTCCAGATGACCTCCAGATGACCTCCAGATGACCTCCCGATGACCTCCCGATGACCTCCAGATGACCTCCAGATGACCTCCAGATGACCTCCAGATGACCTCCAGATGACCTTCCAGATGACCTCCAGATGACCTCCAGATGACCTCCAGATGACCTCCAGATGACCTCCAGATGACCTCCAGATGACCTCTAGATGACCTCCCGACTGACCTCCAGATGACCTCTAGATGACCTCCAGATGACCTCCAGATGACCTCTGACCAGATGACCTCCAGATGACCTCCAGATGACCTCCAGATGACCTCCAGATGACCTCCAGATGACCTCCAGATGACCTCCAGATGACCTCCCGGATGACCTCTAGATGACCTCCAGATGACCTGCAAATGACCTCCCGATGACCTCCCGATGACCTCCAGAGGACCTCCCAGATGACCTCTAGATGACTTCCAGATGACCTCCAGATGACCTCCAGATGATTTCCAGATGACCTCAGATGACTTCCAGATGACCTCCAGATGACCTCCAGATGACCTCCAGATGACCTCTAGATGACCTGCCAAATGACCTCCCGATGACCTCTAGATGACCTCTAGATGACCTCCAGATGACCTCCAGATGACCTCCAGATGACCTCCAAATGACCTCCAGATGACCTCCAGATGACCTCCAGATGACCTCCAGATGACCTCCAGATGACCTCCAGATGACCTCTCAGATGACCTCCAGATGACCTCCAGATGACCTCCAGATGACCTCCAGATGACCTACAGATGACCTCCAGATGACCTCCAGAGGACCTCTCGATAACCTCCAGATGACCTCCAGATGACCTCCAGATGACCTCCAGATGACCTCCAGATGACCTCCAGATGACCTCCAGATGACCTACAGATGACCTGCCGATGACCTCCCGATGACCTCCCGATGACCTCCAGATGACCTCCAGATGACCTCTAGATGACTTCCAGATGACCTCTGGATGACCTCTAGATGACCTCCAGATGACCTCTAGCTGACCTCCAGAATGACCTCCGATGACCTCCAGATGACCTCCAGATGACCTTTAGATGACCTCCAGATGACCTCCAGATGACCTCCGGATGACCTCTAGATGACCTCCAGATGACCTCCAGATGACCTCTAGATGACCTCCAGATGACCTCCAGAGGACCTCCAGATGACCTCCAGATGACCTCCCGATGACCTCCAGATGACCTCCAGATGACCTCCAGATGACCTCCAGATGACCTCCAGATGACCTCCAGATGACCTCCAGATGACCTCTAGATGACCTGCCGATGACCTCCAGATGACCTCCAGATGACCTCCAGATGACCTCTAGATGACCTCCAGATGACCTCCAGATGACCTCCAGATGACCTCCAGATGACCTCCAGATGACCTCCAGATGACCTCTAGTTGACCTCCTGATGACCTCCAGATGACCTCCAGATGACCTCCAGATGACCTCCAGATGACCTCCAGATGACCTCCCGATGACCTCCCGATGACCTCCAGATGACCTCCAGATGACCTCCAGATGACCTCCAGAGGACCTCCAGATGACCTCCAGATGACCTCCAGATGACCTCCAGATGACCTCCAGATGACCTCCAGATGACCTCCAGATGACCTCCAGATGACCTCCCGATGACCTCCCATGACCTCCCGATGACCTCTAGATGACCTCCAGATGACCTCCAGATGACCTTCAGATGACCTCCGGATGACCTCCAGATGACCTCCGGATGACTTCCAGATGACCTCCAGATGACCTCCAGATGACTTCTAGATGACCTCCAGATGACCTCCATAGATGACCTCCCATGACCTCCAGATGACCTCTCAGATGACCTCCAGATGACCTCCAGATGACCTCTAGATGACCTCCAGATGACCTCCAGATGACCTCTAGATGACCTCCAGATGACCTCCAGATGACCTCCAGGTGACCTGATGACCCCGATGACCTCTAGATACCTCCAGATGACCTCCAGATGACCTCCAGAGGCCTCAGATGACCTCCCGATGACCTCTGGATGACTTCTAGATGACCTCCAGATGACTTTCCAGATGACCTCCAGAGGGCCTCCAGATGACCTCCAGATGACCTCTAGATGACTTCCAGATGACCTCCAGATGACCTCTAGATGACCTGCCGATGACCTCTCGATGACCTCTAGATTACCTCCGTATGACCTCTAGATGACCTCCAGATGACCTCCAGATGACCTTTAGAAGAACTCCAGATGACCTCCAGATGACCTCCGGATGACCACTAGATGACCTCCAGATGACGTCCAGATGACCTTTAGATGACCTCCACATGACATCCAGAGGACCTCCAGATGACCTCCAGATGACCTCCCGATGACCTCTGGATGACTTCTAGATGACCTCCAGATGACTTCCAGATGACCTCCAGAGGGATTCCAGATGACCTCCAGATGACCTCTAGATGACCTGCCGATGACCTCCCGATGACCTCTAGATGACCTCTAGATGACATCCAGATGACCTCCAGATGACCTTCCGATGACCTCCGGATGACCTCCAGATGACCTCCAGATGACCTCCAGATGACCTCCAGATGACCTCCAGATGACCTGCCGATGACCTCCCGATGACCTGCCGATGACCTCCCGATGACCTCTAGATTACCTCTAGATGACTTCCAGATGACCTTCAGAGGACCTCCAGATGACCTCCAGAGGACCTCCAGATGACTTCCAGATTATCTCCAGATGACCTCCCGATGAACCCCACATGACATCCAGAGGACCTCCAGATGACCTCCAGATGACCTCCAGTTGACGTCCAGATAACCTCTAGATGACCTCCAGATGACATCCAAATGACCTCTAGATGACCTCCGGATGACCTCTAGATGACCTCCACATGACCTCCAGATGACCTCTAGATGACCTGCCGATGACCTCTCGATGACCTCTAGATGACCTCCGGATGACCTCTAGATGACCTCCAGATGACCTCCAGATGACCTCTAGAAGACCTCCAGATGACCTCCAGATGACCTCCGGATGACCACTAGATGACCTCCAGATGACGTCCAGAAGACCTTTAGATGACCTCCACATGACATCCAGAGGACCTCCAGATGACCTCTAGATGACCTCCAGATGACCTCCCGATGACCTCTGGATGACTTCTAGATGACCTCCAGATGACTTCCAGATGACCTCCAGAGGGCCTCCAGATGACCTCCAGATGACCTCTAGATGACCTCCAGATGACCTCCCGATGACCTCTAGATGACCTCTAGATGACCTCCAGATGACCTCCAGATGACCTCCAGATGACCTCCAGATGACCTCTAGATGACCTCCAGATGACCTCCAGATGACCTCCAGATGACCTCCAGATGACCTCCAGATGACCTCCAGATGACCTCTAGATGACCTCTAGATGACCTCCCAGATGACCTCCAGAGGCCTCCAGATGACCTCCAGATGACCTCTAGATGACCTGCCGATGACCTCCCGATGACCTCTAGATGACCTCGAGATGACTTCCAGATGACCTCCAGATGACCTCCAGATGACCTCCAGATGACCTCCAGATGACCTCCAGATGACCTCCAGATGACCTCCAGATGACCTCCAGATGACCTCCAGATGACCTCCAGATGACCTCCAGATGACCTCCAGATGACCTCTAGATGACCTGCCGATGACCTCCCGATGACCTCCAGATGACCTCTAGATGACCTCCAGATGACCTCCAGATGACCTCCAGATGACCTCCAGATGACCTCCAGATGACCTCCAGATGACCTCCAGTTGACCTTCCAGATGACCTCCAGAGGGCCTCCAGATGACCTCCAGATGATCTCTAGATGACCTGCCGATGACCTCCCGATGACCTCCCGATGACCTCCAGAGGACCTCCCGACGACCTCCAGATGACCTCTAGATGACTTCCAGATGACCTCCAGATGACCTCTAGATGACCTGCCGATGACCTCTCGATGACCTCTAGATGACCTCCGGATGACCTCTAGATGACCTCCAGATGACCTCCAGATGACCTCTAGAAGAACTCCAGATGACCTCCAGATGACCTCCGGATGACCACTACATGACCTCCAGATGACGTCCAGATGACCTTTAGATGACCTCCACATGACATCCAGAGGACCTCCAGATGACCTCCAGATGACCTCCCGTTGACCTCTGGATGACTTCTAGATGACCTCCAGATGACTTCCAGATGACCTCCAGAGGGCCTCCAGATGACCTCCAGATGACCTCTAGATGACCTGCCGATGACCTCCCGATGACCTCTAGATGACCTCTAGATGACTTCCAGATGACCTCCAGAGGACCTCCAGATGACCTCCAGATGACCTCCAGATGACCTCCAGATGACCTCCAGTTGACCTTCCAGATGACCTCCAGAGGGCCTCCAGATGACCCCCAGAAGATCTCTAGATGACCTGCCGATGACCTCCCGATGACCTCCCGATGACCTCTAGATGACCTCTAGATGACTTCCAGATGACTTCCAGATGACCTCCAGAGGACCTCCAGATGACCTCTAGATGACCTCCAGATGACCTTCCGATGACCTCCAGATGACCTCCAGATGACCTTCAGATGACCTCCAGATGACCTCCAGATGACCTCCAGAGGACCTCCAGATGACCTCTAGATGACCTCCAGATGACCTTCCAGATGACCTCCAGAGGGCCTCCAGATGACCTCCAGATGACCTCTAGATGACCTGCCGATGACCTGCCGATGACCTCCCGATGACCTCTAGATGACCTCTAGATGACTTCCAGATGACCTCCAGATGACCTCCAGATGACCTCCAGATGACCTCCAGAGGACCTCTAGATGACCTGCCGATGACCTCCCGATGACCTCTGGATGACTTCTAGATGACCTCCAGATGACTTCCAGATGACCTCCAGAGGGCCTCCAGATGACCTCCAGATGACCTCTAGATGACCTGCCGATGACCTCCCGATGACCTCTAGATGACCTCTAGATGACTTCCAGATGACCTCCAGAGGACCTCCAGATGACCTCCAGATGACCTCCAGATGACCTCCAGATGACCTCCAGTTGACCTTCCAGATGACCTCCAGAGGGCCTCCAGATGACCTCCAGATGATCTCTAGATGACCTGCCGATGACCTCCCGATGACCTCCCGATGACCTCCCGATGACCTCTAGATGACCTCTAGATGACCTTCCCGATGACCTCCAGATGACCTCCAGATGACCTTCAGATGACCTCCAGATGACCTCCAGATGACCTCCAGAGGACCTCCAGATGACCTCTAGATGACCTCCAGATGACTTCCAGATGACCTCCAGAGGGCCTCCAGATGACCTCCAGATGACTTCCAGATGACCTCCAGAGGACCTCAAGATGACCTCTAGATGACCTCCAGATGACCTTCCGATGACCTCCAGATGACCTCCAGATGACCTTCAGATGACCTCCAGATGACCTCCAGATGACCTCCAGAGGACCTCCAGATGACCTCTAGATGACCTCCAGATGACCTTCCAGATGACCTCCAGAGGGCCTCCAGATGACCTCCAGATGACCTCTAGATGACCTGCCGATGACCTCCCGATGACCTCTAGATGACCTCTAGATGACTTCCAGATGACCTCCGGAGGACCTCCAGATGACCTCCAGATGACCTCCAGAGGACCTCCAGATGACCTCCAGATGACCTCCAGATGACCTCTAGATGACCTCCAGATGACCTTCCGATGACCTCCAGATGACCTCCAGATGACCTTCCGATGACCTCCAGATGACCTCCAGATGTCTTCCAGATGACCTCCAGATGATCTCCAGATGATCTCTAGATGATCTCCAGGAGACCTCCAGATGACCTTCCGATGATCTCCGGATGACCTCCAGATGACCTCCAGATTACCTCCAGATGACCTGCCGATAACCTCCAGATGACCTGCCGATGACATCCCGATGACCTCTTGATGACCTCTAGATGACTTCCAGATGACTTCCAGAGGACCTCCAGATGACCTCCAGAGGACCTCCAGATGACCTCCAGATGACCTCCAGATGACCTCCCGATGACCTCTAGATGACCTTCAGATGACCTCCAGATGACCTCCACATGACCTCCACATGACCTCTCGATAACCTCCAGATGACCTCCAGATGACATCCAATTACCTCTAGATGACCTCCGGATGACCTCTAGATGACCTCCACATGACCTACAGATGACCTATAGATGACCTGCAAATGACCTGCCGATGACCTTCCGATGACCTTCCGATGACCTCCAGATGACCTCCAGATGACTTCCAGATGACCTCCAGATGATCTCCAGATGATCTCCAGATGATCTCCAGGAGACCTCCAGATGACCTCCAGATGACCTCTAGATGACATACAGACAACCTCCAGATGACCTCTAGATGACCTCCCGATAACCTCTAGATGACCTCCAGATGACCTCCGGATGACCTCTAGATGACCTCCAGATGACATCCAAATGACCTCTAGATGACCTCCAGATGACCTCTAGATGACCTCCGGATGACCTCTAGATGACCTTCAGATGACCTCTAGATGACCTCCAGATGACCTCTCGATGACATACAGACAACCTCCAGATGACCTCTAGATGACCTCCCGATGACCTCTATGTTTCCTCCAGATAACCTCCAGATGACCTCTCGATGACCTTTCGATGATCTCACGATGACCTCTAGATGACTACCGGATGATTT
This sequence comes from Drosophila repletoides, assembly GCA_018150835.1. Classification (NCBI taxonomy): domain Eukaryota; kingdom Metazoa; phylum Arthropoda; class Insecta; order Diptera; family Drosophilidae; genus Drosophila; species Drosophila repletoides. Next base: position 185,368 of record JAECWQ010000103.1, on the reverse strand, counting down.
CTAGATGACTTCCAGGTGACCTCCAGATAACCTCTAGATGACCTCCAGATGACATCCAAATGACCTCTAGATGACCTCCGGATGACCTCCCGATGACCTCTAGATGACCTTCAGATGACATCCATATGACCTCCATATGACCTCCACATGACCTCTCGATGACCTCCAGATGACCTCCAGATGACCTCCAGATGACATCCAGATGACCTCCAGATGACCTCCAGATGACCTCCAGATGACCTCCACATGACCTACAGATGACCTATAGATGACCTGCAAATGACCTGCCGATGACCTTCCGATGACCTTCCGATGACCTCCAGATGACCTCCAGATGACTTCCAGATGACCTCCAGATGACCTCCAGATGACCTCTATATGATATATAGACAACCTCCATATGACCTCTAGATGACCTCCCGATAACCTCTAGATGACCTCCAGATGACCTCCGGATGACCTCTAGATGACCTCCAGATGACATCCAAATGACCTGTAGATTTGCTCCAGATGACATCCAAATGACCTCTAGATGACCTCCAGATGACCTCTAGATGACCTCCGGATGACCTCTAGATGACCTCCAGATGACCTCTAGATGACCACCAGATGACCTCTAGATGACATACAGACAACCTCCAGATGACCTCTAGATGACCTCCCGATAACCTCTAGATGACCTCCAGATGACCTCCGGATGACCTCTAGATGACCTCCAGATGACATCCAAATGACCTCTAGATGACCTCCAGATGACCTCTAGATGACCTCCGGATGACCTCTAGATGACCTCCAGATGACCTCTAGATGACCTCCAGATGACCTCTCGATGACATACAGACAACCTCCAGATGACCTCTAGATGACCTCCCGATGACCTCTAGGTTTCCTCCAGATAACCTCCAGATGACCTCTCGATGACCTTTCGATGATCTCACGATGACCTCTAGATGACTACCGGATGATTTCTAGATGACTTCCAGGTGACCTCCAGATGACCTCTAGATGACCTCCTATGACATCCAGAGGACCTCCAGATGACCTCCACATGACCTCCAGATAACCTCTAGTTGACCTCCATATGACCTCCAGATGACCTCTAGATGACCTCCCGATGACCTCTAGATGGCCTCCATATGACCTCCAGATGACCTTCAGATGATCTCCAGATAACCTCTAGATGACCTCCAGATTACATCCAAATGACCTCTAGATGACCTCCGGATGACCTCTAGATGACCTCCAGATGACATACAGAGGACCTCCAGATGACCTCTACATGACCTCCAGATGACCTCCAGATGACTTCCAGATGACCTCCAGATGACCTCCAGATGACCTCTATATGATATATAGACAACCTCCATATGACCTCTAGATGACCTCCCGATAACCTCTAGATGACCTCCAGATGACCTCCGGATGACCTCTAGATGACCTCCAGATGACATCCAAATGACCTGTAGATTTGCTCCAGATGACATCCAAATGACCTCTAGATGACCTCCAGATGACCTCTAGATGACCTCCGGATGACCTCTAGATGACCTCCAGATGACCTCTAGATGACCACCAGATGACCTCTAGATGACATACAGACAACCTCCAGATGACCTCTAGATGACCTCCCGATAACCTCTAGATGACCTCCAGATGACCTCCGGATGACCTCTAGATGACCTCCAGATGACATCCAAATGACCTCTAGATGACCTCCAGATGACCTCTAGATGACCTCCGGATGACCTCTAGATGACCTCCAGATGACCTCCAGATGACCTCCAGATGACCTCTCGATGACATACAGACAACCTCCAGATGACCTCTAGATGACCTCCCGATGACCTCTAGGTTTCCTCCAGATAACCTCCAGATGACCTCTCGATGACCTTTCGATGATCTCACGATGACCTCTAGATGACTACCGGATGATTTCTAGATGACTTCCAGGTGACCTCCAGATGACCTCTAGATGACCTCCATATGACATCCAGAGGACCTCCAGATGACCTCCACATGACCTCCAGATAACCTCTAGTTGACCTCCATATGACCTCCAGATGACCTCTAGATGACCTCCCGATGACCTCTAGATGGCCTCCATATGACCTCCAGATGACCTTCAGATGATCTCCAGATAACCTCTAGATGACCTCCAGATTACATCCAAATGACCTCTAGATGACCTCCGGATGACCTCTAGATGACCTCCAGATGACATACAGAGGACCTCCAGATGACCTCTACATGACCTCCAGATGACCTCCATATGACCTCCATATGACCTCCAGATGACCTCTAGATTACCTCTAGGCGACCTCTAGAGGACTTCTAGATGACCTCCAGATGACATCCAGAGGACCTTTAGATGACCATTAGATGACCTCTAGATGACCTCCAGATGACATCCAAATGACCTGTAGATTTCCTCCAGATGACATCCAAATGACCTCTAGATGACCTCCAGATGACGTCTAGATGACCTCCAGATGACCTCCACATGACCTCCAGATAACCTCTAGTTGACCTCCATATGACCTCCAGATGACCTCTAGATGACCTCCCGATGACCTCTAGATGGCCTCCATATGACCTCCAGATGACCTTCAGATGATCTCCAGATAACCTCTAGATGACCTCCAGATTACATCCAAATGACCTCTAGATGACCTCCGGATGACCTCTAGATGACCTCCAGATGACATACAGAGGACCTCCAGATGACCTCTACATGACCTCCAGATGACCTCCATATGACCTCCATATGACCTCCATATGACCTCTAGATGACCTCTAGATGACTTCCATATGACCTCTAGAGGACCTCCAGATGACCTCCAGATAACCTCTAGATGACCTCCAGATGACATCCAAATGACCTCTAGATGACCCCCGGATGACCTCTAGATGACCTCCAGATGACCTCCAGATGACCTCCAGATGACCTCCAAATGACCTCTAGATGACCTGCCGATGACCTCCCGATGACCTCTATATGACCTCCAGCTGACCTCCATATGACCTCCAGATGAAATCATAATGACATCCAAATGACCTCTAGATGACCTCCGGATGACCTCTAGATGACCTCCAGATGACATACAGAGGACCTCCAGATGACCTCCAGATGACCTCCAGATGACCTCCGGATGACCTCAAGATGACCTCCAGATGACCTCCAGATGACCTCTAGATGACATACAGACAACCTCCAGATGACCTCTAGATGACCTCCCGATAACCTCTAGATGACCTCTAGATGACCTCCGGATGACCTCTAGATGACCTCCAGATGACATCCAAATGACCTCTAGATGACCACCAGATGACATCCAAATGACCTCTCGATGACCTCCAGATGACCTCTCGATGACCTCTCGATGACCTCTAGATGACCTCCAGATGACCTCTAGATGACATCCAGATGACCAACCTCCAGATGACCTCTAGATGACCTCCCGATAACCTCTAGATGACTTCCAGATGACCTCCAGATGACCTCTAGATGACCTCCAGATGACATCCAAATGACCTCTAGATGACCTCCAGATGACCTCTAGATGACCTCCAGGTGACACCCAAATGACCTCTAGATGACCTCCAGATGACCTCCAGATGACCTCTAGATGACCTGCGGATGACCTCTAGATGACCTCCTGATGACATCCAAATGACCTCCAGATGACCTCCAGATGACATCCAAATGACCTCTAGATGACCTCCAGATGACCTCTAGATGACCTCCGGATGACCTCTAGATGACCTCCAGATGGCCTCTAGATGACCTCCAGATGACCTCTAGATGACATACAGACAACCTCCAGATGACCTCTAGATGACCTCCCGATAACATCTTGATGACCTCCAGATGACCTCCGGATGACCTCTAGATGACCTCCAGATGACATCCAAATGACCTCTAGATGACCTCCAGATGACATCCAAATGACCTCTAGATGACCTCCAGATGACCTCTAGATGACCTCCGGATGACCTCTAGATGACCTCCAGATGACCTCTAGATGACCTCCAGATGACCTCTAGATGACATACAGACAACCTCCAGATGACCTCTAGATGACCTCCCGATGACCTCTAGGTTTCCTCCAGATAACCTCCAGATGACCTCTCGATGACCTTTCGATGATCTCACGATGACCTCTAGATGACCTCCGGATGATTTCTAGATGACTTCCACGTGACCTCCAGATGACCTCTAGATGACCTCCAGATGACATCCAGAGGACCTCCAGATGACCTCCACATGACCTCCAGATAACCTCTAGTTGACCTCCATATGACCTCCAGATGACCTCTAGATGACCTGCCGATGACCTCCGGATGACCTCTAGATGACCTCCAGATGACCTCCAGATGACCTCCAGATGACCTCCAGATGACCTCTAGATGACCTCCCGATGACCTCTAGATGGCCTCCATATGACCTCCAGATGACCTTCAGATGATCTCCAGATAACCTCTAGATGACCTCCAGATGACATCCAAATGACCTCTAGATGACCTCCGGATGACCTCTAGATGACCTCCAGATGACATACAGAGGACCTCCAGATGACCTCCATATGACCTCCATATGACCTCCAGATGACCTCTAGATGACCTCTAGGCGACCTCTAGAGGACCTCTAGATGACCTCCAGATGACATCCAGAGGACCTTTAGATGACCATTAGATGACCTCTAGATGACCTCCAGATAACCTCCTGATGACCTCTAGATGACCTCTAGATGACTTCCATATGACCTCTAGAGGACCTCCAGATGACCTCCCGATGACCTCCGGATGACCTCCTAGATGACCTCCAGATGACCTCCAGATGACCTCCAGATGACCTCCAGATGACCTCTAGATGACCTCCCGATGACCTCTAGATGGCCTCCATATGACCTCCAGATGACCTTCAGATGATCTCCAGATAACCTCTAGATGACCTCCAGATGACATCCAAATGACCTCTAGATGACCCCCGGATGACCTCTAGATGACATCCAGATGACCTCCAGATGACCTCCAGATGACCTCCAAGTGACCTCTAGATGACCTGCCGATGACCTCCCGATGACCTCTATATGACCTCCAGCTGACCTCCATATGACCTCCAGATGACATCCAAATGACATCCAAATGACCTCTAGATGACCTCCGGATGACCTCTAGATGACCTCCAGATGACATACAGAGGACCTCCAGATGACCTCCAGATGACCTCCAGATGACCTCCAGATGACCTCCGGATGACTTCAAGATGACCTCCAGATGACCTCCAGATGACCTCTAGATGACATACAGACAACCTCCAGATGACCTCTAGATGACCTCCCGATAACCTCTAGATGACCTCTAGATGACCTCCAGATGACCTCTAGATGACCTCCAGATGACATCCAAATGACCTCTAGATGACCACCAGATGACATCCAAATGACCTCTCGATGACCTCCAGATGACCTCTCGATGACCTTTCGATGATCTCACGATGACCTCCAGATGACCTCTAGATGACCTCCAGATGACCTCTAGATGACATACAGACAACCTCCAGATGACCTCTAGATGACCTCCCGATAACCTCTAGATGACTTCCAAATGACCTCCGGATGACCTCTAGATGACCTCCAGATGACATCCAAATGACCTCTAGATGACCTCCAGATGACCTCTAGATGACCTCCAGGTGACACCCAAATGACCTCTAGATGACCTCCAGATGACCTCCAGATGACCTCTAGATGACCTGCGGATGACCTCTAGATGACCTCCTGATGACATCCAAATGACCTCCAGATGACCTCTAGATGACCTCCAGATGACATCCAGAGGACCTCCAGATGACCTCCACATGACCTCCAGATAACCTCTAGTTGACCTCCATATGACCTCCAGATGACCTCTAGATGACCTCCCGATGACCTCCGGATGACCTCTAGATGACCTCCAGATGACCTCCAGATGACCTCCAGATGACCTCTAGATGACCTCCCGATGACCTCTAGATGGCCTCCATATGACCTCCAGATGACCTCCAGATGACCTCCAGATAACCTCTAGATGACCTCCAGATGACATCCAAATGACCTCTAGATGACCTCCAGATGACCTCTAGATGACCTCCAGATGACCTCCAGATGACCTCCAGATGACCTCCAGATGACCTCCATATGACCTCCAGATGACCTCTAGATGACCTCTAGCCGACCTCTAGAGGACCTCTAGATGACCTCCAGATGACATCCAGAGGACCTTTAGATGACCATTAGATGACCTCTAGATGACCTCCAGATGACTTCCATATGACCTCTAGAGGACCTCCAGATGACCTCCAGATAACCTCTAGATGACCTCCAGATGACATCCAAATGATCTCTAGATGACCCCCGGATGACCTCTAGATGACCTCCAGATGACCTCCAGATGACCTCCAGATGACCTCCAGATGACCTCCAAATGACCTCTAGATGACCTGCCGATGACCTCTCGATGACCTCTATATGACCTCCAGCTGACCTCCATATGACCTCCAGATGACATCCAAATGACATCCAAATGACCTCTAGATGACCTCCGGATGACCTCTAGATGACCTCCAGATGACCTCTAGATGACCTCCAGATGACCTCCACATGACCTCCAGATAACCTCTAGTTGACCTCCATATGACCTCCAGATGACCTCTAGATGACCTCCCGATGACCTCTAGGTTTCCTCCAGATAACCTCCAGATGACCTCTCGATGACCTTTCGATGATCTCACGATGACCTCTAGATGACTACCGGATGATTTCTAGATGACTTCCAGGTGACCTCCAGATGACCTCTAGATGACCTCCATATGACATCCAGAGGACCTCCAGATGACCTCCACATGACCTCCAGATAACCTCTAGTTGACCTCCATATGACCTCCAGATGACCTCTAGATGACCTCCCGATGACCTCTAGATGGCCTCCATATGACCTCCAGATGACCTTCAGATGATCTCCAGATAACCTCTAGATGACCTCCAGATGACATCCAAATGACCTGTAGATTTCCTCCAGATGACATCCAAATGACCTCTAGATGACCTCCAGATGACCTCTAGATGACCTCCAGATGACCTCCACATGACCTCCAGATAACCTCTAGATGACCTCCAGATGACCTCCAGATGACCTCTAGATGACCTCCCGATGACCTCTAGATGACCTCCATATGACCTCCAGATGACCTTCAGATGATCTCCAGATAACCTCTAGATGACCTCCAGATGACATCCAAATGACCTCTAGATGACCTCCGGATGACCTCTAGATGACCTCCAGATGACCTCCATATGACCTTCATATGACCTCTAGATGACCTCTAGATGACTTCCATATGACCTCTACAGGACCTCCAGATGACCTCCAGATAACCTCTAGATGACCTCCAGATGACATCCAAATGACCTCTAGATGACCCCCGGATGACCTCTAGATGACCTCCAGATGACCTCCAGATGACCTCCAGATGACCTCTAGATGACCTGCCGATGACCTCCAGATGACCTCTATATGACCTCCAGATGACCTCCATATGACCTCCAGATGACATCCAAATGACATCCAAATGACCTCTAGATGACCTCCGGATGACCTCTAGATGACCTCCAGATGACATACAGAGGACCTCCAGATGACCTCCAGATGACCTCCAGATGACCTCCGTATGACTTCAAGGTGACCTCCAGATGACCTCCAGATGACCTCTAGATGACATACAGACAACCTCCAGATGACCTCTAGATGACCTCCCGATAACCTCTAGATGACCTCTAGATGACCTCCGGATGACCTCTAGATGACCTCCAGATGACATCCAAATGACCTCTAGATGACCTCCAGATGACCTCTAGATGACCTCCGGATGACCTCTAGATGACCTCCAGATGACCTCTAGATGACATCCAGACCTCCAGATGACCTCTAGATGACCTCCGGATGACCTCTAGATGACCTCCAGATGACCTCCGGATGACCTCTAGATGACCTCCAGATGACCTCCAGATGACCTCTAGATGACCTCCAGATGACCTCTAGATGACCTCCGGATGACCTCTAGATGACCTCCAGATGACCTCTAGATGACCTCCAGATGACCTCTCGATGACATACAGACAACCTCCAGATGACCTCTAGATGACCTCCCGATGACCTCTAGATTTCCTCCAGATAACCTCCAGATGACCTCTCGATGACCTTTCGATGATCTCACGATGACCTCTAGATGACTACCCGGATGACTTCTAGATGACTTCCAGGTGACCTCCAGATGACCTCTAGATGACCTCCCATATGACATCCAGAGGACCTCCAGATGACCTCCACATGACCTCCAGATAACCTCTAGATGACCTCCAGATGACCTCCAGATGACCTCTAGATGACCTCCCGATGACCTCTAGATGGCCTCCATATGACCTCCAGATGACCTTCAGATGACCTCCAGATAACCTCTAGATGACCTCCAGATGACATCCAAATGACCTCTAGATGACCTCCGGATGACCTCTAGATGACCTCCAGATGACCTCCAGAGGACCTCCAGATGACCTCTAGATGACCTCCAGATGACCTCCAGATGACCTCCAGATGACCTCCAGATGACCTCTAGATGACCTCCAGATGACCTCCAGATGACCTCTAGATGACCTCCAGATGACCTCCAGAGGACCTCCAGATGACCTCCAGATGACCTCCGGATGACCTCCAGATGACCTCCAGATGACCTCCAGATGACCTCCAGAGGACCTCCAGATGACCTCCAGATGACCTCCAGATGACCTCCAGATGACCTCCAGATGGCCTCCAGATGACCTCCAGATGACCTCCAGATGACCTCCAGATGACCTCAAGATGACCTCTAGATGACCTCCAGATGACCTCCCGATGACCTCCAGATGACCTCCAGATGACCTTCAGATGACCTCCAGATGACCTCCAGATGACCTCAGATGACCTCCAGATGACCTCTAGATGACCTCCAGATGACCTCCAGATGACCTCCAGATGACCTCCAGATGACCTCCAGATGACCTCCAGATGACCTCCAGATGACCTCCCGATGACCTCTAGATGACCTCTAGATGACTTCCAGATGACCTCCAGATGACCTCCAGATGACCTCCAGATGACCTCCAGATGACCTCCAGATGACCTCCAGATGACCTCCAGATGACCTCTAGATGACCTCCAGATGACCTTCCAGATGACCTCCAGATGACCTCCAGATGACCTCCAGATGACCTCCAGATGACCTCCAGATGACCTTCCAGATGACCTCCAGATGACCTCCAGATGACCTCTAGATGACCTCCAGGATGACCTCCAGATGACCTCCAGATGACCTCCAGATGACCTCCAGATGACCTCCAGATGACCTCCAGATGACCTCCAGATGACCTCCAGATGACCTCCCGATGACCTCCCGATGACCTCCAGATGACCTCTAGATGACCTCCAGATGACTTCCAGATGACCTCCAGATGACCTCCAGAGGACCTCCAGATGACCTCCAGATGACCTCCAGATGACCTCCCGATGACCTCTAGATGACCTTCAGATGACCTCCACATGACCTCCACATGACCTCTCGATAACCTCCAGATGACCTCCAGATGACATCCAAATGACCTCTAGATGACCTCCGGATGACCTCTAGATGACCTCCACATGACCTCCAGATGACCTATAGATGACCTCCAGATGACCTCCCGATGACCTCCAGATGACCTCCCGATGACCTCCAGATGACCTCCAGATGACTTCCAGATGACCTCCAGATGACCTCCAGATGACCTCCAGATGACCTCCAGGAGACCTCCAGATGACCTCCAGATGACCTCTAGATGACCTCCAGACAACCTCCAGATGACCTCCAGATGACCTCCCGATGACCTCTAGATGACCTCCAGATGACCTCCAGATGACCTCTAGATGACCTCCAGATGACCTCCAGATGACCTCTAGATGACCTCCAGATGACCTCTAGATGACCTCCGGATGACCTCTAGATGACCTCCAGATGACCTCTAGATGACCTCCAGATGACCTCTAGATGACCTCCAGATGACCTCCAGATGACCTCTAGATGACCTCCCAGATGACCTCTATGATTCCTCCAGATGACCTCCAGATGACCTCTCGATGACCTTCAGATGACCTCCAGATGACCTCCAGATGACCTCCAGATGACCTCCAGATGACCTCCAGATGATCTCCAGATAACCTCTAGATGACCTCCAGATGACATCCAAATGACCTCTAGATGACCTCCGGATGACCTCCCGATGACCTCTAGATGACCTTCAGATGACATCCATATGACCTCCATATGACCTCCACATGACCTCTCGATAACCTCCAGATGACCTCCAGATGACATCCAAATTACCTCTAGATGACCTCTAGATGACCTCCACATGACCTACAGATGACCTATAGATGACCTGCAAATGACCTGCCGATGACCTTCCGATGACCTTCCGATGACCTCCAGATGACCTCCAGATGACTTCCAGATGACCTCCAGATGACCTCCAGATGACCTCTAGATGACCTCCAGAGACCTCCAGATGACCTCTAGATGACCTCCAGATAACCTCTAGATGACCTCCAGATGACCTCCAGATGACCTCCAGATGACCTCCAGATGACCTCCAGATGACCTCCAGATGACCTCCAGATGACCTCCAGATGACCTCTAGATGACCTCCAGATGACCTCTAGATGACCTCCGGATGACCTCTAGATGACCTCCAGATGACCTCTAGATGACCTCCAGATGACCTCTAGATGACCTCCAGACGACCTCCAGATGACCTCTAGATGACCTCCCGATGACCTCTAGATGACCTCCAGATGACCTCCGGATGACCTCTAGATGACCTCCAGATGACATCCAAATGACCTCTAGATGACCTCCAGATGACCTCTAGATGACCTCCGAGATGACCTCTAGATGACCTCCAGATGACCTCTAGATGACCTCCAGATGACCTTTTGATGACATACAGACGACCTCCAGATGACCTCTAGATGACCTCCCGATGACCTCTAGGTTTCCTCCAGATAACCTCCAGATGACCTCTCGATGACCTTTCGATGATCTCCAGATGACCTCTAGATGACCTCCAGATGACATCCAGAGGACCTCCAGATGACCTCCACATGACCTCCAGATAACCTCTAGTTGACCTCCATATGACCTCCAGATGACCTCTAGATGACCTCCCGATGACCTCTAGATGACCTCCAGATGACCTCCAGATGACCTTCAGATGATCTCCAGATGACCTCTAGATGACCTCCAGATGACATCCAAATGACCTCTAGATGACCTCCGGATGACCTCTAGATGACCTCCAGATGACATCCAGAGGACCTCCAGATGACCTCTACATGACCTCCAGATGACCTCCAGATGACTTCCAGATGACCTCCAGATGACCTCCAGATGACCTCCAGATGACCTCCAGATGACCTCCAGATGACCTCTATATGACCTCCCGATGACCTCCAGATGACCTCCAGATGACCTCCAGATGACCTCCAGATGACCTCCAGATGACATCCAAATGACCTCCAGATGACCTCCAGATGACCTCCAGATGACCTCCAGATGACCTCCAGATGACCTCCAGATGACCTCCAGATGACCTCTAGATGACCTCCAGATGACCTCCAGATGACCTCCAGATGACCTCCAGATGACATCCAGAGGACCTCCTCAGATGACCTCTAGATGACCTCCCGATGACCTCTAGATGACCTCCAGATGACCTCCAGATGACCTCTAGATGACCTCCAGATGACCTCCAGATGACCTCCAGATGACCTCTAGATGACCTCCAGATGACCTCCCAGATGACCTCTAGATGACCTCTAGATGACCTCCAGATGACCTCTAGATGACCTCCAGATGACCTCTCGATGACCTACAGGTGACAACCTCCAGATGACCTCTAGATGACCTCCCGATGACCTCTAGGTGACCTCCAGATGACCTCCAGATGACCTCTAGATGACCTCAGATGACCTCCAGATGACCTCTAGATGACCTCCGGATGACCTCTAGATGACCTCCAGATGACCTCCAGATGACCTCTAGATGACCTCCATATGACCTCCAGATGACCTCCAGATGACCTCCAGATGACCTCCAGATGACCTCTAGATGACCTCCAGATGACCTCCAGATGACCTCTAGATGACCTCCAGATGACCTCTAGATGACCTCCAGATGACCTCAGATGACCTTCCAGATGACCTCCAGATGACCTCTAGATGACCTCCAGATGACCTCCAAGATGACCTCCAGATGACCTCCAGATGACCTCTAGATGACCTCCAGATGACATCCAGAGGACCTCCAGATGACCTCTACATGACCTCCAGATGACCTCCAGATGACCTCCAGATGACCTCCAGATGACCTCTAGATGACCTCTAGGCGATGACCTCTAGATGACCTAGATGACCTCCAGATGACCTCTAGATGACCTCCAGATGACCTCTAGATGACCTCCAGATGACCTCCGATGACCTCTAGATGACCTCCAGATGACCTCCAGATGACCTCCAGATGACCTCCAGATGACCTCCAGATGACCTCCAGATGACCTCCAGATGACCTCTGGATGACCTCTAGATGACCTCTCGATGACCTCTAGATGACCTCCAGATGACCTCCAGATGACCTCCAGGTGACCTCCAGATAACCTCTAGATGACCTCCAGATGACATCCAGAGATGACCTCTAGATGACCTCCAGGATGACCTCCCGATGACCTCTAGATGACCTCCAGATGACCTCAGATGACCTCCATATGACCTCCAGATGACCTCTAGATGACCTCCAGATGACCTCTAGATGACCTCCAGATGACCTCTAGATGACCTCTAGATGACCTCCAGATGACCTCTAGATGACCTCCAGATGACCTCCAGATGACCTCTAGATGACCTTCCAGATGACCTCCAGATGACCTCCAGATGACCTCCAGATGACCTCCAGATGACCTCAGATGACCTCCAGATGACCTCCAGATGACCTCTAGATAGCCTCCAGATGACCTCTAGATGACCTCCAGATGACCTCCAGATGACCTCCAGATGACCTCCAGATGACCTCTAGATGACCTCCAGATGACCTCCAGATGACCTCCAGATGACCTCCAGATGACCTCCAGATGACCTCCAGATGACCTCCAGGTGACCTCCAGATGACCTCCAGATGACCTCTAGATGACCTCCAGATGACCTCCAGATGACCTCTAGATGACCTCCAGATGACCTCTCAGATGACCTCTAGATGACCTCCAGATGACCTCCAGATGACCTCCAGATGACCTCCAGATGACCTCCAGATGACCTCCAGATGACCTCCAAATGACCTCCAGATGACCTCCAGATGACCTCCAGATGACCTCCAGATGACCTCTAGATGACCTCCAGATGACCTCCAGATGACCTCCAGATGACCTCTTGATGACCTCTCAGATGACCTCTAGATGACCTCCCGATGACCTCTAGATGACCTCCGGATGACCTCCAGATGACCTCTCAGATGACCTCCAGATGACCTCCAGATGACCTCCAGATGACCTCCAGATGACCTCCAGATGACTTCCAGATGACCTCCAGATGACCTCTAGATGACCTCCAGATGACCTCCAGATGACCTCCAGATGACCTCCAGATGACCTCCCAGATGACCTCCAGATGACCTCTAGATGACCTCCAGATGACCTCCAGATGACCTCTAGATGACCTCCAGATGACCTCCAGATGACCTCCAGATGACCTCCAGATGACCTCCAGATGACCTCCAGATGACCTCTAGATGACCTCCAGATGACCTCCAGATGACCTCTAGATGACCTCCAGATGACCTCGATGACCTCTAGATGACCTCCGGATGACCTCCAGATGACCCTCCAGATGACCTCCAGATGACCTCCAGATGACCTCCAGATGACCTCCAGATGACCTCCAGATGACCTCTAGATGACCTCCAGATGACCTCCAGATGACCTCTAGATGACCTCCAGATGACCTCCAGATGACCTCCAGATGACCTCCAGATGACCTCTAGATGACCTCCAGATGACCTCCAAATGACCTCTAGATGACCTCCAGATGACCTCCAGATGACCTCCAGATGACCTCCAGATGACCTCCAGATGACCTCCCGGATGACCTCTAGATGACCTCCAGATGACCTCCAGATGACCTCCAGATGACCTCTAGATGACCTCCAGATGACCTCCAGATGACCTCTAGATGACCTCCCGATAACCTCTAGATGACCTCCAGATGACCTCCAGATGACCTCTAGATGACCTCCAGATGACCTCCAGATGACCTCTAGATGACCTCCAGATGACCTCTAGATGACCTCCCGGATGACCTCTAGATGACCTCCAGATGACCTCCAGATGACCTCCAGATGACCTCTAGATGACCTGCCAGATGACCTCCAGATGACCTCTAGATGACCTCCCGATGACCTCTAGATGACCTCCAGATGACCTCCAGATGACCTCCAGATGACCTCTCAGATGACCTCACGATGACCTCTAGATGACCTACCGGATGACCTCTAGATGACCTCCAGATGACCTCCAGATGACCTCTAGATGACCTCCAGATGACCTCCAGATGACCTCCAGATGACCTCCAGATGACCTCCAGATGACCTCTAGATGACCTCCAGATGACCTCCAGATGACCTCCAGATGACCTCCAGATGACCTCCAGATGACCTCCAGATGACCTCCAGATGACCTCCAGATGACCTCCAGATGACCTCTAGATGACCTCCAGATGACCTCCAGATGACCTCTAGATGACCTCCGGATGACCTCTAGATGACCTCCAGATGACCTCCAGAGGACCTCCAGATGACCTCCAGATGACCTCTAGATGACCTCCGGATGACCTCTAGATGACCTCCAGATGACCTCCAGATGACCTCTGGGCGACCTCCAGAGGACCTCTAGATGACCTCCAGATGACCTCCAGAGGACCTCCAGATGACCTCTAGATGACCTCTAGATGACCTCCAGATGACCTCCAAATGACCTCTAGATGACCTCCAGATGACCTCCAGATGACCTCTAGATGACCTCCCTGATGACCTCTAGATGACCTCCAGATGACCTCCAGATGACCTCCAGATGACCTCTAGATGACCTCCAGATGACCTCCAGATGACCTCTAGATGACCTCCAGATGACCTCTAGATGACCTCCAGATGACCTCCAGATGACCTCAGATGACCTCCAGATGACCTCTAGATGACCTCCAGATGACCTCCAGATGACCTCCAGATGACCTCCGGATGACCTCTAGATGACCTCCAGATGACCTACAGAGGACCTCCAGATGACCTCTACGTGACCTCCAGATGACCTCCAAATGACCTCCAGATGACCTCTAGATGACCTCTAGATGACCTCCACATGACCTCTAGAGGACCTCCAGATGACCTCCAGATGACCTCCAGATGACCTCTAGATGACCTCCAGATGACATCCAGAGGACCTCCAGATGACCTCCAGATGACCTCCAGATGACCTCCAGATGATCTCCAGATGACCTCTAGATGACCTCCAGAGGACTTCTAGATGACCTGCCGGATGACCTCCCGATGACCTCTAGATGACCTCCAGATGACCTCCAGATGACCTCCAGATGACCTCAAAGACCTCCAGATGACCTCTAGATGACCTCCAGATGACCTCCAGATGACCTCTAGATGACCTCCAGATGACCTCCAGATGACCTCCCTATGACCTCAGATGACCTCCGGATGACTTCCAGATGACCTCTGGATGACCTCTAGATGACCTCCAGAGGACCTCTAGATGACCTACAGATGACCTCCGGATGACCTCTAGATGACCTCCAGATGACCTCCAGATGACCTCTAGATGACCTCCGGATGACCTCTAGATGACCTCCAGATGACCTCCAGATGACCTCTAGATGACCTCCAGATGACCTCCAGATGACCTCCAGATGACCTCCAGATGACCTCTAGATGACCTTCAGATGACCTCTAGATGACCTCCAGATGACCTCTAGATGACCTCCAGATGACCTCTAGATGACCTCCAGATGACCTCCAGATGACCTCCAGATGACCTCTAGATGACCTCCGGATGACCTCTAGATGACCTCCAGATGA
This sequence comes from Drosophila repletoides, assembly GCA_018150835.1. Lineage (NCBI taxonomy): Eukaryota > Metazoa > Arthropoda > Insecta > Diptera > Drosophilidae > Drosophila > Drosophila repletoides. The sequence continues at coordinate 169,137 of JAECWQ010000103.1, read as the reverse complement.
CCTCCGGATGACCTCTAGATGACCTCCAGATGACCTCCAGATGACCTCTAGATGACCTCCAGATGACCTCTGGATGACCTCCAGATGACCTCAGATGACCTCCAGATGACCTCCAGATGACCTCTAGATGACCTCCAGATGACCTCCAGATGACCTCCAGAGATGACCTCTAGATGACCTCCCGATGACCTCCAGATGACCTCAGATGACCTCCAGATGACCTCCAGATGACCTCTAGATGACCTCCAGATGACCTCTAGATGACCTCCAGGATGACCTCTAGATGACCTCCAGATGACCTCTAGAGATGACCTCCAGATGACCTCCAGATGACCTTCCAGATGACCTCCAGATGACCTCTAGATGACCTCCCGATGACATCTAGATGACCTCCAGATGACCTCCAGATGACCTCTAGATGACCTCCAGATGACCTCCAGATGACCTCTAGATGACCTCCAGATGACCTCCAGATGACCTCCCGGATGACCTCCAGATGACCTCCAGATGACCTCCGGATGACCTCTAGATGACCTCCAGATGACCTCTAGATGACCTCCAGATGACCTCTAGATGACCTCCAGATGACCTCCAGATGACCTCTAGATGACCTCCGGATGACCTCTAGATGACCTCCAGATGACCTCCAGATGACCTCCAGATGACCTCCAGATGACCTCTAGATGACCTCCAGATGACCTCCAGATGACCTCTAGATGACCTCCAGATGACCTCTAGATGACCTCCAGATGACCTCCAGATGACCTCAGATGACCTCCAGATGACCTCTAGATGACCTCTAGATGACCTCCAGATGACCTCCAGATGACCTCCGGATGACCTCTAGATGACCTCCAGATGACCTCCAGATGACCTCCAGATGACCTCTAGATGACCTCCAGATGACCTCCAGATGACCTCCAGATGACCTCCAGATGACCTCCAGATGACCTCTAGATGACCTCCAGATGACCTCTAGATGACCTCCAGATGACCTCTGGATGACCTCCCGATGACCTCCAGATGACCTCAGATGACCTCCAGATGACCTCCGGATGACCTCTAGATGACCTCTAGATGACCTCCAGATGACCTCCAGATGACCTCCAGATGACCTCTAGATGACCTCTAGATGACCTCCAGATGACCTCCAGATGACCTCCAGATGACCTCTAGATGACCTCCAGATGACCTCTAGATGACCTCCCGATGACCTCCAGATGACCTCCAGATGACCTCCAGATGACCTCCAGATGACCTCTAGATGACCTCCAGATGACCTCCAGATGACCTCCAGATGACCTCCAGATGACCTCCAGATGACCTCTAGATGACCTCTAGATGACCTCCAGATGACCTCTAGATGACCTCCAGATGACCTCTCGATGACCTCCAGATGACCTCCAGATGACCTCCAGATGACCTCCAGATGACCTCCAGATGACCTCCAGATGACCTCCAGATGACCTCTAGATGACCTCTAGATGACCTCCAGATGACCTCCAGATGACCTCCAGATGACCTCTAGATGACTTCCAGATGACCTCCAGATGACCTCTAGATGACCTCCAGATGACATCCAGATGACCTCCAGATGACCTCCAGATGACCTCCAGATGACCTCTCGATGACCTCCAGATGACCTCTAGATGACCTCTAGATGACCTCCAGATGACCTCCAGATGACCTCCAGATGACCTCCAGATGACCTCTAGATGACCTCCAGATGACCTCCAGATGACCTCCAGATGACCTCCAAATGACCTCCAGATGACCTCCGATGACCTCTAGATGACCTCCAGATGACCTCCAGATGACCTCCAGATGACCTCCAGATGACCTCCAGATGACCTCCAGATGACCTCCAGATGACCTCTAGATGACCTCCCGATGACCTCCCCGATGACCTCTAGATGACCTCTAGATGACCTCTAGATGACCTCCAGATGACCTCCAGATGACCTCCAGATGACCTCCAGATGACCTCCAGATGACCTCTAGATGACCTGCCAAATGACCTCCCGATGACCTCTAGATGACCTCTAGATGACCTCTAGATGACCTCCAAATGACCTCTAGATGACCTCCAGATGACCTCCAGATGACCTCCAGATGACCTCTAGATGACCTCCAGATGACCTCCAGATGACCTCTAGATGACCTCCAGATGACCTCTAGATGACCTCCAGATGACCTCCAGATGACCTCTAGATGACCTCCAGATGACCTCTAGATGACCTCCAGATGACCTCCAGATGACCTCCAGATGACCTCCAGATGACCTCTAGATGACCTCCAGATGACCTCCCGATGACCTCTAGATGACCTCTAGATGACCTCCAGATGACCTCCAGATGACCTCCAGATGACCTCTAGATGACCTCCAGATGACCTCCATATGACCTCCAGAGAGGACCTCCAGATGACCTCCAGATGACCTCTAGATGACCTCCAGATGACCTCCAAATGACCTCTAGATGACCTCCGGATGACCTCTAGATGACCTCCAGATGACCTCCAGATGACCTCCAGATGACCTCCAGATGACCTCTAGATGACCTGCCGATGACCTCCCGATGACCTCTAGATGACCTCTAGATGACTTCCAGATGACCTCCAGAGGACCTCCAGATGACCTCCAGATGACCTCCAGATGACCTCCAGATGACCTCTAGATGACCTCCAGATGACCTTCCAGATGACCTCCAGATGACCTCCAGATGACCTCCAGATGACCTCCAGATGACCTCCAGATGACCTCCAGATGACCTCCAGATGACCTCCAGATGACCTCCAGATGACCTCCAGATGACCTCCAGATGACCTCCAGATGACCTCCCGATGACCTCCAGATGACCTCCAGATGACCTCCAGATGACCTCCAGATGACCTCCAGATGACCTCCAGATGACCTCTAGATGACCTCCAGATGACCTCCAGATGACCTCTAGATGACCTCCAGATGACCTCTCGATGACCTTCCAGATGACTTCCACGATGACCTCCAGATGACCTCTAGATGACCTCCAGATGACCTCTAGATGACCTCCAGATGACCTCCAGATGACCTCTAGATGACCTCCCATGACCTCTAGATGACCTCCAGATGACCTCCAGATGACCTCTAGATGACCTCCAGATGACCTCCAGATGACCTCTAGATGACCTCCAGATGACCTCCAGATGACCTCCAGATGACCTCCAGATGACCTCTAGATGACCTCCAGATGACCTCCAGATGACCTCCAGATGACCTCCAGATGACCTCCAGATGACCTGCCGATGACCTCCAGATGACCTCCAGATGACCTCCAGATGACCTCTGATGACCTCCAGATGACCTCTAGATGACCTCCAGATGACCTCCAGATGACCTCCAGAGGACCTCCAGATGACCTCCAGATGACCTCTAGATGACCTCCAGATGACCTCCAGATGACCTCCAGATGACCTCCGGATGACCTCCAGATGACCTCCCGATGACCTCCAGATGACCTCCAGATGACCTCCAGATGACCTCCAGATGACCTCCAGATGACCTCCAGATGACCTCCAGATGACCTCCAGATGACCTCCAGATGACCTCTAGATGACCTCCAGATGACCTCTAGATGACCTCCAGATGACCTCCCAGATGACCTCACTCCAGATGACCTCTAGATGACCTCCAGATGACCTCCAGATGACCTCACAGATGACCTCCAGATGACCTCCAGATGACCTCCAGATGACCTCTAGGTGACCTCCAGATGACCTCCAGATGACCTCCAGATGACCTCCAGATGACCTCCAGATGACCTCCAGATGACCTCCGGATGACCTCCAGATGACCTCCAGATGACCTCCAGATGACCTCTAGATGACCTCCAGATGACCTCCAGATGACCTCCAGATGACCTCCAGATGACCTCCAGATGACCTCTAGATGACTTCCAGTGACCTCAGATGACCTCAGATGACCTCCAGATGACCTCCCGATGACCTCTAGATGACCTCCAGATGACCTCCAGATGACCTCCAGATGACCTCCAGATGACCTCTAGATGACCTCCAGATGACCTCCAGATGACCTCCAGATGACCTCCAGATGACCTCCAGATGACCTCCAGATGACCTCCAGATGACCTCCAGATGACCTCCAGATGACCTCCAGATGACCTCCAGATGACCTCCAGATGACCTCCAGAGGACCTCCAGATGACCTCCAGATGACCTCCCGATGACCTCCAGATGACCTCCAGATGACCTCCAGATGACCTCTAGATGACCTCTAGATGACCTCTAGATGACCTCCAGATGACCTCCAGAGGACCTCCAGATGACCTCCAGATGACCTCTAGATGACCTCTAGATGACCTCCAGAGACCTCTAGATGACCTCCAGATGACTTCCAGATGACCTCTAGAGGACCTCCAGATGACCTCCGATGACCTCCGGATGACCTCCAGATGACCTCTAGATGACCTCAGATGACCTCCAGATGACCTCCAGATGACCTCCAGATGACCTCCAGATGACCTCCAGATGACCTCTAGATGACCTCCAGATGACCTCCAGATGACCTCCAGATGACCTCCAGATGACCTCTCAGATGACCTCCAGATGACCTCCAGATGACCTCCAGATGACCTCCAAGTGACCTCTAGATGACCTCCAGATGACCTCCAGATGACCTCTAGATGACCTCCAGATGACCTCCAGATGACCTCCAGATGACCTCAAGATGACATCCAGAGGACCTCCAGATGACCTCCAGATGACCTCTAGATGACCTCCAGATGACATCCAGAGGACCTCCCGGATGACCTCCAGATGACCTCCAGATGACCTCCAGATGACCTCCAGATGACCTCTAGATGACCTCCAGATGACCTCCAGATGACCTCTAGATGACCTCCAGAGGACCTCCAGATGACCTCTAGATGACCTCCAGATGACCTCCAGAGGACCTCCAGATGACCTCCGGATGACCTCTAGATGACCTCCAGATGACCTCCAGATGACCTCCAGATGACCTCTAGATGACCTCCAGATGACCTCCAGATGACCTCCAGATGACCTCCAGATGACCTCCCGATGACCTCAAGATGACCTCAGATGACCTCCAGATGACCTCCAGATGACCTCCAGATGACCTCTCGATGACCTCCAGATGACCTCCAGATGACCTCCAGATGACCTCCCGATGAACCCTAGATGACCTCCGGATGACCTCTAGATGACCTCCAGATGACATCCAGAGGACCTCCAGATGACCTCCAGATGACCTCTAGATGACCTCCAGATGACATCCAGAGGACCTCCAGATGACCTCCAGATGACCTCCAGATGACCTCCAGATGACCTCCCGATGACCTCCAGATGACCTCCCGATGACCTCCAGATGACCTCCAGATGACCTCCAGATGACCTCCAGATGACCTCCAGATGACCTCCAGATGACCTCCAGATGACCTCCAGATGACCTCCAGATGACCTCCAGATGACCTTCCCAGATGACCTCTAGATGACCTCCCGATGACCTCCAGATGACCTCCAGATGACCTCCAGATGACCTCCAGATGACCTCCAGATGACCTCTAGATGACCTCCCGGTGACCTCTAGATGACCTCCAGATGACCTCCAGATGACCTCCAGATGACCTCTCAGATGACCTCCAGATGACCTCCAGATGACCTCCAGATGACCTCTAGATGACCTCCAGATGACCTCTAGATGACCTCCAGATGACCTCCAGAGGACCTCCAGATGACCTCCAGATGACCTCTAGATGACCTCCAGATGACCTCCTGATGACCTCTAGGCGACCACCTCTAGATGACCTCTAGATGACCTCCAGATGACCTCCAGATGACCTCCAGATGACCTCCAGATGACCTCCAGATGACCTCCAGATGACCTTCCAGATGACCTCCAGATGACCTCCAGATGACCTCCAGATGACCTCCAGATGACCTCCAGATGACCTCCAGATGACCTCTAGATGACCTCCAGATGACCTCCAGATGACCTCCAGATGACCTCCAGATGACCTCCAGATGACCTCCAGATGACCTCCAAATGACCTCGAGATGACCTCTAGGTGACCTCCAGATGACCTCTAGATGACCTCCAGATGACCTCCAGATGACCTCCAGATGACCTCCAGAAGACCTCTAGATGACCTCCAGATGACCTCCAGATGACCTCCCAGATGACCTCCAGATGACCTCCAGATGACCTCCAGATGACCTCCCGATGACCTCTAGATGACCTCCAGATGACCTCTAGATGACCTCCCTCCCGATGACCTCTAGGTCCCTCCAGATGACCTCCAGATGACCTCTAGATGACCTCTCGATGACCTCCAAATGACCTCTAGATGACCTCCGGATGACCTCTAGATGACCTCCAGGTGACCTCCAGATGACCTCTAGATGACCTCCAGATGACCTCCCAGATGACCTCCAGATGACCTCCAGATGACTTCCAGATGACCTCTAGATGACCTCCAGATGACCTCCAGATGACCTCCAGATGACCTCCCGATGACCCCCAGGATGACCTCTAGATGACCTCCAGATGACCTCTAGATGACCTCTAGATGACCTCCAGATGACCTCTAGATGACCTCCAGATGACCTCCAGATGACCTCTAGATGACCTCCACATGACCTCCAGATGACCTCCAGATGACCTCCAGATGACCTCCAGATGACCTCTAGATGACCTCCAGATGACCTCCAGAGGACCTCCTGTGACCTCCAGATGACCTCCAGATGACCTCTAGATGGCCCTCCGATGACCTCTAGATGACCTCCGGATGACCTCCAGATGACCTGCCAGATGACCTCCAGATGACCTCTAGGTGACCTTCAGATGACCTCTCAGATGACCTCCAGATGACCTCCAGATGACCTCTAGAAGACCTCCAGATGACCTCTAGATGACCTCTAGATGACTTCCAGATGACCTCAGAGGACCTCCAGATGACCTCCAGATGACCTCTAGATGACCTCCAGATGACCTCCCAGATGACCTCCAGAGGGCCTCCAGATGACCTCTAGATGACCTCTAGATGACATCCAATGCCTCCAGATGACTTCCCGATGACCTCTAGATGACCTCTAGATGACCTCCAGATGACCTCCAGATGACCTCTAGATGACCTCTAGATGACCTCCATATGACCTCTAGATGACCTCCAGATGACCTCCAGATGACCTCCGATGACCTTCAGATGACATCCAGAGGACTTCCAGATGACTTCTAGATGACCTCTAGATGACTTCCAAATGACCTCCAGAGGACCTCCAGATGACCTCCCGATGACCTCTAGATGACCTGCCGATGACCTCCTGATGACCTCCAGATGACCCCCGGATGACCTCTAGATGACCTGCCGATGACCTCCAGATGACCTCTAGGTGACCTCCAGATGACCTCTAGATGACCTCCAGATGACCTCCGGATGACCTCTAGATGACCTCCAGATGACCTCTAGATGACTTCCAGATGACCCCAGAGACCTCCAGATGACCTCCAGATGACCTCTAGATGACCTCCAGATGACCTCCAGATGACCTCCAGAGGACCTCCAGATGACCTCCAGATGACCTCTAGATGACCTCTAGATGACCTCCCGATGACCTCTAGATGACCTCTAGATGACCTCCAGATGACCTCCAAATGACCTCTAGGATGACCTCCAGATGACCTCTAGATGACCTCCAGATGACCTCTAGATGACCTCCAGATGACCTCCAGATGACCTCCAGATGACCTCCAGATGACCTCCAGATGACCTCCAGATGACCTCTAGATGACCTCTAGATGACTTCCAGATGACCTCCAGAGGGCCTCCAGATGACCTCCAGATGACCTCTAGATGACCTCCGGATGACCTCTAGATGACCTCCATATGACCTCTAGATGACCTCTAGATGACCTCCGGATGACCTCTAGATGACCTCTCGATGACCTCTAGATGACCTCCAGATGACCTCCAGATGACCTCTAGATGACCTCCAGATGACCTCTAGATGACCTCTTGCTGACCTCCAGACGATATCCAGAGGACCTCCAGATGACCTCCAGAGGACCTCCAGATGACCTCCAGATGACCTCTAGATGACCTCCAGATGACCTTCCAGATGACCTCCAGAGGGCCTCCAGATGACCTCCAGATGACCTCTAGATGACCTCCCGATGACCTCCAGATGACCTCTAGATGACCTCTAGATGACTTCCAAATGACCTCTAGATGACCTCCGGATGACCTCTAGATGACCTCCAGATGACCTCTAGATGACCTCCAGATGACCTCCAGATGACCTTCCGATGACCTAGATGACCTCCAGATGACATCCAAGGACCTTCAGATGACTTCTAGATGACCTCTAGATGACCTCCAGATGACCTCCAGAGGGCCTCCAGATGACCTCCAGATGACCTCTAGATGACCTCCAGAAGACTTCCAGATGACTTCTAGATGACCTCTAGATGACCTCCAAATGCCCTCTAGATGACCTCCAGATGACCTCCAGATGACCTCCAGATGACCTCCAGATGACCTCTAGATGACCTCCAGATGACCTCCAGATGACCTCTCGATGACCTCTAGATGACCTCCGGATGACCTCTAGATGACCTCCAGATGACCTCCAGATGACCTCTAGAAGACCTCTAGATGACTTTCAGATGACCTCCAGATGACCTCCACATGACCTCCACATGACCTCTCGATGACCTCCAGATGACCTCCAGATGACCTCCCGATGACCTCTAGATGACCTCCAAATGACCTCCAGAGGACCTCCAGATGACCCCCGGATGACCTCTAGATGACCTCCAGATGACCTCCAGATGACCTCTAGGTGACCTCCGGATGACCTCTAGATGACCTCCAGATGACCTCCAGATGACCTCTAGATGACCTCCAGATGACCTCCAGATGACCTCCAGATGACATCCCAGCGACCTCTCGATGACCTCCGGATGACCTCCAGATGACCTCCAGATGACATCCAGAGGACCTCTAGATGACCTCCAGATGACCTCCAGATGACCTCCAGAGGACCTCCAGATGACCTCCAGATGACCTCCAGATGACATCCAGATGACCTCCAGATGACATCCAGAGGACCTCCAGATGACCTCCAGATGACCTCTAGATGACCTCCAGATGACATCCAGAGGACCTCCAGATGACCTCTAGATGACCTGCCGATGACCTCCCTATGACCTCCAGATGACCTCCAGATGACCTCCACATGACCTCCAGATGACCTCCAGATGACCTCCAGATGACCACCAGATGACCTCCAGATGACCTCCAGATGACCTCCAGATGACCTTTAGATGACCTTCCGATGACCTCCCTGCCGACCTCCAGATGACCTCCAGATGACCTCCACATGACCTTCAGATGACCTCCAGATGACCTCCAGATGACCTCTAGATGACCTTCCGATGACCTCCCTATGACCTCCAGATGACCTCCAGATGACCTCCAGATGACCTCCAGATGACCTCCAGATGACCTCCAGATGACCTCTAGATGACTTCCAGATGACATCCAGATGACCTCCAGATGACTTCCAGAGGACCTCCAGATGACCTCCAGATGACCTCTAGATGACCTCCAGATGACCTCCAGATGACCTCCAGAGGACCTCCAGATGACCTCCAGAGGACCTCCAGATGACCTCTAGATGACCTTCCGATGACCTCCCTATGACCTCCAGATGACCTCCAGATGACCTCCACATGACCTCCAGATGACCTCCAGATGACCTCCAGATGACCTCAAGATGACCTCCAGATGACCTCCAGATGACCTCCAGATGACCTCCAGATGACCTCCCGATGACCTCCAGATGACCTCCAGATGACCTCCAGATGACCTCCAGATGACCTCTAGATGACCTCCAGATGACCTCCAGATGACCTCCAGATGACCTCCAGATGACCTCCAGATGACCTCCAGATGACTTCCAGATGACCTCCAGATGACCTCCAGATGACCTCTAGATGACCTCTTGCTGACCTCCAGACGATATCCAGAGGACCTCCAGATGACCTCCAGAGGACCTCCCGATGACCTCCAGATGACCTCTAGATGTCCTGCCGATGACCTCTCGATGACCTCCAGATGACCTCCAGATGACCTCCAGATGACCTCCAGATGACCTCCAGATGACTTCCAGATGACATCCAGATGACCTCCAGATGACCTCTAGATGACCTCTTGCTGACCTCCAGACGATATCCAGAGGACCTCCAGATGACCTCTAGAGGACCTCCCGATGACCTCCAGATGACCTCTAGATGACCTGCCGATGACCTCCCGATGACCTCCAGAGGACCTCCCGATGACCTCCCGATGACCTCTAGATGACTTCCAGATGACCTCTAGATGTCCTGCCGATGACCTCTCGATGACCTCTAGATGACCTCCGGATGACCTCTAGATGACCTCCAGATGACCTCCAGATGACCTCTAGAAGACCTCCAGATGACATCCAGTGGACCTCCAGATGACCTCCAGATGACCTCCAGATGACCTCCAGATGACCTCCAGATGACCTCCCGATGACCACTAGATGACCTCCAGATGACCTCCAGAGGGCCTCCAGATGACCTCCAGATGACCTCTAGATGACATCCAGAAGACTTCCAGATGACCTCTAGATGACCTCTAGATGACTTCCAAATGACCTCTAGATGACCTCCGGATGACCTCTAGATGACCTCTAGATGACCTCTAGATGACCTCCGGATGACCTCTAGATGACCTCCAGATGACCTCCAGATGACTTTCCAGATGACCTCCAGATGACCTCCAGATGACCTCTACATGACCTCCAGTGACCTCCAGATGACCTTTAGATGACCTCCCGATGAGCCTCCAGATGACCTCCAAATGACCTCCAGAGGACCTCCAGATGACCCCCGGATGACCTCTAGACTGATGCCTGCCGATGACCTCCAGATGACCTCTAGTGACCTCCGGATGACCTCTAGATGACCTCCAGACGACCTCCAGATGACCTCTAGATGACCTCCAGATGACCTCTAGATGACCTCCAGATGACATCCCAACGACCTCTTGATGACCTCCGGATGACCTCTAGATGACCTCCAGATGACCTCCAGAGGACCTCCAGATGACCTCCAGATGACCTCCAGAGGACCTCCAGATGACCTTTAGATGACCTCCAGATGACCTCCAGATGACCTCCAGATGACCTCCAGATGACCTCCAGATGACCTCCAGATGACCTCCAGATGACCTCCGGATGACTTCAAGATGACCTCAAGATGACCTCCTGATGACCTCCAGATGACCTTCCGGATGACCTCTAGATGACCTCCAGATGACCTCCAGATGACCTCTAGAAGACCTCCAGATGACCTCTAGATGACCTCTTGCTGACCTCCAGACGATATCCAGAGGACCTCCAGATGACCTCCAGAGGACCTCCCGATGACCTCCAGATGACCTCTAGATGACCTGCCGATGACCTCCCGATGACCACCAGAGGACCTCCCGAAGACCTACCGATGACCTCTAGATGTCCTGCCCATGACCTCTAGATGTCCTGCCCATGACCTCTCGATGACCTCCAGATGACCTCCAGATGACCTCCAGATGACCTCCAGATGACCTCCAGATGACCTCCAGATGACTTCCAGATGACATCCAGATGACCTCCAGATGACCTCTAGATGACCTCTTGCTGACCTCCAGATGACCTCCAGATGACCTCCAGAGACCTCCAGATGACCTCCAGAGGACCTCCCCGATGACCTCCAGATGACATCCCAACGACCTCTTGATGACCTCCGCATGACCTGTAGATGACCTCCAGATGACATACAGAGGACCTCTAGATGACCTCCAGATGACCTCTAGATGACCTCCAGATGACCTCCAGATGACCTCTAGAAGACCTCCAGATGACCTCTTGACCTCCAGATGACATCCATTGGACCTCCAGATGACCTCCACATGACCTCCAGATGACCTCCAGATGACCTCCAGATGACCTCCAGATGACCTCTAGATGACCTCCAGATGACCTCCAGATGACCTCCGGATGACTTCCAGATGACCTCCAGATGACCTCCAGATGACCTCCAGATGACCTCCAGACGACTTCCAGATGACATCCAGATGACCACCAGATGACCTCTAGATGACCTCCACATGACCTCCAGATGACCTCTAGATGACCTACAAATGACCTCCAGATGACCTCTGGCCTCTAGATGACCTCCAGATGACCTCTAAATGACCTCTTGCTGACCTCCAGATGACCTCCAGAGGACCTCCAGATGACCTCCAGATGACCTCCAGATGACCTCTAGATGACCTCTTGCTGACCTCTAGACGACCTCCCAGAGGACCTCCAGATGACCTCCAGATGACCTGCAAATGACCTCCAGATGACCTCTAGATGACTTCCAGATGACCTCTAAATGACCTCTTGCTGACCTCCAGATGACCTCCAGAGGACCTCCAGATGACCTCCAGAGGACCTCCAGATGACCTCCAGAGGACCTCCAGATGACCTCCAGATGACCTCCAGATGACCTCCAGATGACCTCCAGAGGACCTCCAGATGACCTCCAGAGGACCTCCAGATGACCTCCAGAGGACCTCCAGATGACCTCCAGAGGACCTCCCGATGACCTCCAGATGACCTCTAGATGACCTGCCGATGACCTCCCGATGACCTCCAGAGGACCTCCCGATGACCTCCAGATGACCTCTAGATGACTTCTAGATGACGTCCAGATGACCTCTAGATGACCTGCCGATGACCTCTCGATGACCTCTAGATGACCTCCGGATGACCTCTAGATGACCTCCAGATGACCTCCAGATGACCTCTAGATGACCTCCAGATGACCTCCAGATGACTTCTAGATGACCTCCAGATGACCTCCCGATGACCTCCAGAGGACCTCCCGTTGACCTACAGATGACCTCCAGATGACCTCTAAAAGACCTCCAGATGACCTCTAGATGACCTCCAGATGACATCCATTGGACCTCCAGATGACCTCCACATGACTTCCAGATGACCTCCAGATGACCTACAGATGACCTCCGGATGACCACTAGATGACCTCCAGATGACATCCAGATGACCTTAAGATGACCTCCACATGACATCCAGAAGACCTCCAGATGACCTCTAGATGACCTCCAGATGACCTCCCGATGACCTCTGGATCACTTCTAGATGACCTCCAGATGACTTCCAGATGACCTCCCAGAGGCCTCCAGATGACCTCCAGATGACCCCTAGATGACCTGCCGATGACCTCCCGATTACCTCTAGATGACCTCTAGATGACTTCCAGACGACCTCCAGAGGACCTCCAGATGACCTCTAGATGACCTCCAGATGACCTCTAGATGACTTCCAGATGACCTCCAGATGACCTCCGGATGACCTCCAGATGACCTCCAGATGACCTCCGGATGACTTCAAGATGACCTCCAGATGACCTCCAGATGACCTCCAGATGACTTCCAGATGACATCCAGATGACCTCCATATGACCTCCAGATGACCTCCAGATGACCTCCAGATGACCTCTAGATGACCTGCAAGTGACCTCCAGATGACCTCTAGATGACCTCCAGATGACCTCTGGATGACCTCCGGATGACCTCCAGATGACCTCCAGATGACCTCCGGATGACTTCAAGATGACCTCCAGATGACCTCCAGATGACCTCCAGATGACCTCGGATGACTTCAAGATGACCTCCAAGATGACCTCCAGATGACCTCCAGATGACCTCCAGATGACCTCCAGATGACCTCCAGATGACCTCTAAATGACCTCTTGCTGACCTCCAGACGACTTCCAGATGACCTCCAGATGACCTCTAGATGACCTCCAGATGACCTCCAGATGACCTTCCGATGACCTCCGGATGACCTCCAGATGACTTCCAGATGACCTCCAGATGACCTCCAGATGACCTCCAGATGATCTCCAGGAGACCTTTAGATGACCTCCACATGACATCCAGAGGACCTCCAGATGACCTCCAGATGACCTCCAGATGACGTCCAGATGACCTCCAGATGACCTCCAGATGACCTCCGGATGACCACTAGATGACCTCCAGATGACGTCCAGAAGACCTTTAGATGACCTCCACATGACATCCAGAGGACCTCCAGATGACCTCTAGATGACCTCCAGATGACCTCCAGAGGACCTTCCAGATGACCTCTAGATGACCTCCAGATGACCTCCCATGACCTCTGGATGACCTCTAGATGACCTCCAGATGACCTCCAGATGACCTTCCAGATGACCTCCAGATGACCTCCAGATGACCTCCAGATGACCTCCAGATGACCTCCAGATGACCTCCAGAGGGCCTCCAGATGACCTCCAGATGACCTCTAGATGACCTGCCGATGACCTCCCGATGACCTCTAGATGACCTCTAGATGACTTCCAAATGACCTCTAGATGACCTCCAGATGACCTCTAGATGACCTCCATATGACCTCTAGATGACCTCCAGATGACCTCCAGATGACCTCCCAGATGACCTAGATGACCTCCAGATGACATCCAGAGGACTTCCAGATGACTTCTAGATGACCTCTAGATGACTTCCAGATGACCTCCAGAGGGCCTCCAGATGACCTCCAGATGACCTCTAGATGACATCCAGAAGACTTCCAGATGACTTCTAGATGACCTCTAGATGACTTCCAAATGACCTCTAGATGACCTCCGGATGACCTCTAGATGACCTCCATATGACCTCTAGATGACCTCTAGATGACCTCCGGATGACCTCTAGATGACCTCTCGATGACCTCTAGATGACCTCCAGATGACCTCCAGATGACCTCTAGAAGACCTCCAGATGACCTCTAGATGACCTCTTGATGACCTCCAGACGATATCCAGAGGACCTCCAGATGACATCCAGAGGACCTCCAGATGACCTCTAGATGACCTCTAGATGACCTCCAGATGACCTCCAGATGACCTCCCGATGAACCCTAGATGACCTCCAGATGACATCCAGAGGACTTCCAGATGACTTCTAGATGACCTCTAGATGACTTCCAAATGACCTCCAGAGGACCTCCAGATGACCCCCGGATGACGTCTACATGACCTGCCGATGACTTCCTGATGACCTCTAGGTGACCTCCGGATGACCTCTAGATGATCTCCAGACGACCTCCAGATGACCTCTAGATGACCTCCAGATGACCTCTAGATGACCTCTAGATGACTTCCAGATGACCTCCAGAGGACCTCCAGATGACCTCCAGATGACCTCTAGATGACCTCCAGATGACCTTCCAGATGACCTCCAGACGGCCTCCAGATAACCTCCAGATGACCTCCAGATGACCTCTAGATGACCTGCCGATGACCTCCCGATGACCTCTAGATGACCTCTAGATGACCTCCAGATGACCTCTAGATGACCTCTAGATGACCTCTAGATGACTTCCAGATGACCTCCAGATGACCTCCAGATGACCTCCAGATGACCTCCAGATGACCTCCAGATGACCTCCGGATGAATACTAGATGATCTCCAGATGACCTTTAGATGACCTCCACATGACCTCCAGATGACCTCTAGATGACCTCCAGATGACCTCCCGATGACCTCTGGATGACTTCTAGATGACCTCCAGATGACCTCCAGATGACCTCTAGATGACCTGCCAATGACCTCCCGATGACCTCCAGATGAGCTCCAGAGGACTTCCAGATGCTTTCTCGATGACCCCTAGATGACGTCCAGATGACCTCCAGATGACCTCCGGATGACCTCTAGATGACCTGCCGATGACCTCCTGATGACCTCTAGGTGACCTCCGGATGACCTCTAGATGATCTCCAGACGACCTCCAGATGACCTCTAGATGACCTCCAGATGACCTCCAGATGACCTCTAGATGACCTGCCGATGACCTCCCGATGACCTCTAGATGACCTCTAGATGACCTCTAGATGACTTCCAGATGACCTCCAGAGGACCTCCAGATGACCTCCAGATGACCTCTAGATGACCTGCCGATGACCTCCCGATGACCTCTAGATGACCTCTAGATGACCTCTAGATGACTTCCAAATGACCTCCAGATGACCTCCAGATGACCTCCAGATGACCTCCAGATGACCTCCAGATGACCTGCCGATGACCTCCCGATGACCTCTAGATGACCTCTAGATGACCTCTAGATGACTTCCAAATGACCTCCAGATGACCTCCAGATGACCTCCAGATGACCTCCGGATGACCTCTAGATGACCTGCCGATGACCTCCTGATGACCTCTAGGTGACCTCCGGATGACCTCTAGATGACCTCCAGACGACCTCCAGATGACCTCTAGATGACCTCCAGATGACCTCTAGATGACCTCCAGATGACCTCCAGAGGGCCTCCAGATAACCTCCAGATGACCTCCAGATGACCTCTAGATGACCTGCCGATGACCTCCCGATGACCTCTAGATGACCTCTAGATGACCTCTAGATGACTTCCAAATGACCTCCAGATGACCTCCAGATGACCTCCAGATGACCTCCAGATGACCTCCGGATGACCTCTAGATGACCTCCAGATGACCTTCAGATGACCTCCACATGACCTCCAGATGACCTCTAGATGACCTCCAGATGACCTTCCGATGACCTCCGGATGACTTCTAGATGACCTCCAGATGACCTCCAGATGACCTCTAGATGACCTGCCGATGACCTCCCGATGACCTCTAGATGACCTCCAGATGACTTCCAGATGACCTCCAGAGGACCTCCAGATGACCTCCAGATGACCTCCAGATGACCTCCAGATGACCTCTAGATGACCTCCAGATGACCTTCCGATGACCTCCAGATGACCTCCAGATGACCTCCAGATGACCTCCAGATGCCCTCCCGACGATGACCTCTAGATGACCTCCAGATGACCTCCAGAGGACCTCCAGATGACCTCCAGAGGACCTCCAGATGACTTCCAGATGACCTCCAGATGACCTCCAGTTGACCTCCAGATGACCTCCAGATGACCTCCAGGAGACCTCTAGATGACCTTCCGATGACCTCCGGATGACCTCCAGATGACCTCTAGATGACCTCTAGATGACTTCCAGATGACCTTCAGAGGACCTCCAGATGACCTCCAGATGACCTCCCGATGACCTCTAGATGACTTCAGATGACCTCCAGATGACCTCCACATGACCTCCACATGACCTCTCGATGACCTCCAGATGACCTCCCGATGAACCCTCAGATGACCTCCAGATGACCTCTAGATGACCTCCAGATGACATCCAGAGGACCTCCAGATGACCTCCAGATGACCTCTAGATGACCTCCAGATGACCTCCAGATGACCTCCAGAGGACCTCCAGATGACCTACAGATGACCTCCAGATGACCTCCCGATGACCTCCAGATGACCTCCCGATGACCTCCCGATGACCTCCAGATGACCTCCAGATGACCTCCAGATGACTTCCAGATGACCTCCAGATGACCTCCAGATGACCTCCAGATGACCTCTAGATGACCTCTAGATGACCTCCCGATGACCTCTAGATGACCTTCAGATGACATCCAGAGGACCTCCAGATGACCTCCAGATGACCTCTAGATGACTTCCAGATGACCTCCAGATGACCTCCAGATGACCTCTAGATGACCTGCCGATGACCTCCCGATGACCTCTAGATGACCTCTAGATGACTTCCAGATGACCTCCAGAGGACCTCCAGATGACCACCAGATGACCTCCAGATGACCTCCAGATGACCTCTAGATGACCTCCAGATGACCTTCCGATGACCTCCGGATGACTTCCAGATGACCTCCAGATGACCTCCAGATGACCTCTAGATGACTTCCAGATGACCTCCAGATGACCTCCAGATGACCTCTAGATGACCTCCCGATGACCTCCCGATGACCTCTAGATGACCTCTAGATGACTTCCAGATGACCTCCAGAGGACCTCCAGAGGACCTCCAGATGACCTCCAGATGACCTCCAGATGACCTCCAGTTGACCTCCAGATGACCTCCAGATGATCTCCAGGAGACCTCCAGATGACCTTCCGATGACCTCCAGATGACCTCCAGATGACCTCTAGATGACCTCTAGATGACTTCCAGATGACCTCCAGAGGACCTCCAGATGACCTCCAGATGACCTCCCGATGACCTCTAGATGACCTCAGATGACCTCCAGATGACCTCCACATGACCTCCACATGACCTCTCGATGACCTCCAGATGACCTCCCGATGAACCCTAGATGACCTCCAGATGACCTCTAGATGACCTCCAGATGACATCCAGAGGACCTCCAGATGACCTCCAGATGACCTCTAGATGACCTCCAGATGACCTCCAGATGACCTCCAGAGGACCTCCAGATGACCTCCAGATGACCTCCCGATGACCTCCCGATGACCTGCCGATGACCTCCCGATGACCTCTAGATGACCTCTAGATGACTTCCAGATGACCTCCAGAGGACCTCCAGATGACCTCCAGAGGACCTCCAGATGACCTCTAGATGACCTCTAGATGACCTCCCGATGACCTCTAGATGACCTCTCAGATGACATCCAGAGGACCTCCAGATGACCTCCAGATGACCTCTAGATGACTTCCAGATGACCTCCAGAGGACCTCCAGATGACCTCCAGAGGACCTCCAGATGACCTCCAGATGACCTCCAGATGACCTCTAGATGACCTCTAGATGACCTCCAGATGACCTCCAGATGACCTCCAGATGACCTCCAGATGACCTCCCGATGACCTCCAGATGACCTCCAGATGACCTCCAGATGACCTCCAGATGACCTCCACATGACCTCCACATGACCTCTCGATGACCTCCAGATGACCTCCAGATGACCTCCAGATGACCTCCAGATGACCTCCCGATGACCTCTAGATGACCTCCAGATGACCTCCAGATGACCTCCAGATGACCTCCAGATGACATCCAGAGGACCTCCAGATGACCTCCAGATGACCTCTAGATGACCTCCAGATGACATCCAGAGGACCTCCAGATGACCTACAGATGACCTGCCGATGACCTCCCGATGACCTGCCGATGACCTCCCGATGACCTCTAGATGACCTCTAGATGACTTCCAGATGACCTCCAGAGGACCTCCAGATGACCTCCAGAGCACCTCCAGATGACCTCCAGATGACCTCCAGATGACCTCTAGATGACCTCTAGATGACCTCCAGATGACCTCCAGATGACCTCCAGATGACCTCCAGATGACCTCCAGATGATCTCCAAGAGACCTCCAGATGACCTTCCGATGACCTCCGAATGACCTCCAGATGACCTCCAGATGACCTCCAGATTACCTCCAGATGACCTCCAGATTACCTCCAGATGACCTGCCGATGACCTCCCGATGACCTCTTGATGACCTCTAGATGCCTTCCAGATGACCTCCAGATGACCTCCACATGACCTCTCGATGACCTCCAGATGACCTCCAGATGACCTCCCGATGAACCCTAGATGACCTCCAGATGACCTCTAGATGACTTCCAGATGACCTCCAGAGGACCTCCAGATGACCTCCGGATGACCTCTAGATGACCTGCCGATGACCTCCTGATGACCTATAGGTGACCTCCAGGTGACCTCCAGATGACCTCTAGATGACCTCCAGATGACCTCCAGATGACCTCCAGATGACCTCCAGATGACCTCCAGATGACCTGCCGATGACCTTCCAGATGACCTCCAGATGGCCTCCAGATGACCTCCAGATGACCTCTAGATGACCTCCGGATGACCTCTAGATGACCTCCATATGACCCTCAGAGGACCTCCAGATGACCTCCAGATGACCTCTAGATGACCTGCCGATGACCTCGTGATGACCTCTAGGTGACCTCCGGATGACCTCTAGATGACCTCCAGACGACCTCCAGATGACCTCTAGATGACCTCCAGAAGACCTCTAGATGACTTCCAGATGACATCCAGAGGACCTCCAGATGACCTCCAGATGACCTCTAGATGACCTCCAGATGACCTTCCAGATGACCTCCAGAGGGCCTCCAGATGACCTCCAGATGACCTCTAGATGACCTGCCGATGACCTCCTGATGACCTCTAGGTGACCTCTAGATGACCTCCAAATGACCTCTAGATGACCTCCGGATGACCTCTAGATGACCTCCACATGACCTCTAGAAGACCTCCAGATGACCTCCAGATGACCTCCCGATGACCCCTAGATGACCTCCAGATGACATCCAGAGGACTTCCAGATGACTTCTAGATGACCTCTAGATGACTTCCAAATGGCCTCCAGAGGACCTCCAGATGACCCCCGGATGACCTCTAGATGACCTGCCGATGACCTCCTGATGACCTCTAGGTGACCTCTAGATGACCTCCAAATGACCTCTAGATGACCTCCGGATGACCTCTAGATGACCTCCACATGACCTCTAGAAGACCTCCAGATGACCTCCAGATGACCTCCTGATGAACCCTAGATGACCTCCAGATGACATCCAGAGGACTTCCAGATGACTTCTAGATGACCTCTAGATGACTTCCAAATGGCCTCCAGAGGACCTCCAGATGACCCCCGGATGACCTCTAGATGACCTGCCGATGACCTCCTGATGACCTCTAGGTGACCTCCGGATGACCTCTAGATGACCTCCAGACGACCTCCAGATGACCTCTAGAAGACCTCCAGATGACCTCTAGATGACCTCTAGATGACTTCCAGATGACCTCCAGAGGACCTCCAGATGACCTCCAGATGACCTCTAGATGACCTCCAGATGACCTTCCAGATGACCTCCAGAGGGCCTCCAGATGACCTCCAGATGACCTCTAGATGACCTGCCGATGACCTCCCGAAGACCTCTAGATGACCTCTAGATGACTTCCAAATGACCTCTAGATGACCTCCGGATGACCTCTAGATGACCTCCATATGACCTCTAGATGACCTCCAGATGACCTCCCGATGAACCCTAGATGACCTTCAGATGACATCCAGAGGACTTCCAGATGACTTCTAGATGACCTCTAGATGACTTCCAAATGACCTCCAGAGGACCTCCAGATGACCCCCGGATGACCTCTAGATGACCTGCCGATGACCTCCTGATGACCTCCAGATGACCCCCGGATGACCTCTAGATGACCTGCCGATGACCTCCTGATGACCTCTAAGTGACCTCCGGATGACCTCTAGATGACCTCCAGACGACCTCCAGATGACCTCTAGATGACCTCCAGATGACCTCTAGATGACTTCCAGATGACATCCAGAGGACCTCCAGATGACCTCCAGATGACCTCTAGATGACCTCCAGATGACCTTCCAGATGACCTCCAGAGGGCCTCCAGATGACCTCCAGATGACCTCTAGATGACCTGCCGATGACCTCCCGATGACCTCTAGATGACCTCTAGATGACTTCCAAATGACCTCTAGATGACCTCCGGATGACCTCTAGATGACCTCCATATGACCTCTAGATGACCTCCAGATGACCTCCAGATGACCTCCAGATGACCTCCCGATGAACCCTAGATGACCTCCAGATGACATCCAGAGGACTTCCAGATGACTTCTAGATGACCTCTAGATGACTTCCAGATGACCTCCAGAGGGCCTCCAGATGACCTCCAGATGACCTCTAGATGACCTCCGGATGACCTCTAGATGACCTCCATATGACCTCTAGATGACCTCTAGATGACCTCCGGATGACCTCTAGATGACCTCTCGATGACCTCTAGATGACCTCCAGATGACCTCCAGATGACCTCTAGAAGACCTCCAGATGACCTCTAGATGACCTCTTGCTGACCTCCAGACGATATCCAGAGGACCTCCAGATGACATCCAGAGGACCTCCAGATGACCTCCAGATGACCTCTAGATGACCTCCAGATGACCTTCCAGATGACCTCCAGAGGGCCTCCAGATGACCTCCAGATGACCTCTAGATGACCTGCCGATGACCTCCCGATGACCTCTAGATGACCTCTGGATGACCTTCCGATGACCTCCCTATGACCTCCAGATGACCTCCAGATGACCTCCACATGACCTCCAGATGACCTCCAGATGACCTCCGGATGACTTCAAGATGACCTCAAGATGACCTCAAGATGACCTCCTGATGACCTCCAGATGACCTTCCGATGACCTCCGGATAACCTCAAGATGACCTCCTGATGACCTCCAGATGACCTTCCGATGACCTCCGGATAACATCCAGATGACCTCCAGATGACCTCTAGATGACCTCTTGCTGACCTCCAGACGATATCCAGAGGACCTCCAGATGACCTCCAGAGGACCTCCCGATGACCTCCAGATGACCTCTAGATGACCTGCCGATGACCTCCAGATGACATCCCAACGACCTCTTGATGACCTCCGCATGACCTGTAGATGACCTCCAGATGACATACAGAGGACCTCTAGATGACCTCCGGATGACCTCTAGATGACCTCCAGATGACCTCCAGATGACCTCTAGAAGACCTCCAGATGACATCTTGATGACCTCCAGATGACATCCATTGGACCTCCAGATGACCTCCACATGACCTCCAGATGACCTCCAGATGACCTCCAGATGACCTCCCGATGACCACTAGATGACCTCCAGATGACCTCCAGATGACCTCCGGATGACTTCAAGATGACCTCCAGATGACCTCCAGATGACCTCCAGATGACCTCCAGACGACTTCCAGATGACATCCAGATGACCACCAGATGACCTCTAGATGACCTCCACATGACCTCCAGATGACCTCTAGATGACCTGCAAATGACCTCCAGATGACCTCTAGATGACTTCCAGATGACCTCTAGATGTCCTGCCCATGACCTCTCGATGACCTCTAGATGACCTCCAGATGACCTCCAGATGACCTCTAGAAGACCTCCAGATGACCTCTAGATGACCTCTTGCTGACCTCCAGACGATATCCAGAGGACCTCCAGATGACCTCCAGAGGACCTCCAGATGACCTCCAGATGCCCTCTAGATGACCTCCAGATGACCTTCCAGATGACCTCCAGAGGGCCTCCAGATGACCTCCAGATGACCTCTAGATGACCTGCCGATGACCTCCCGATGACCTCTAGATGACCTCTAGATGACTTCCAAATGACCTCTAGATGACCTCCGGATGACCTCTAGATGACCTCCATATGACCTCTAGATGACCTCCAGATGACCTCCAGATGACCTTCCGATGAACCCTAGATGACCTCCAGATGACATCCAAAGGACTTCCAGATGACTTCTAGATGACCTCTAGATGACTTCCAGATGACCTCCAGAGGGCCTCCAGATGACCTCCAGATGACCTCTAGATGACATCCAGAAGACTTGCCAGATGACCTCTAGATGACCTCTAGATGACCTCCAGATGACCTCCAGAGGACCTCCAGATGACCTCCAGATGACCTCTAGATGACCTGCCGATGACCTCCCGATGACCTCTAGATGACCTCTAGATGACCTCTAGATGACCTCCAGATGACCTCCAGATGACCTCCAGATGACCTCCAGATGACCTCCAGATGACCTCCAGATGACCTGCCGATGACCTCCCGATGACCTCTAGATGACCTCTAGATGACCTCTAGATGACTTCCAGATGACCTCCAGATGACCTCCAGATGACCTCCACATGACCTCCACATGACCTCTCGATGACCTCCTGATGACCTCCTGATGACCTCTAGGTGACCTCCCGATGAACCCTAGATGACCTCCAAATGACCTCCAGAGGACCTCTAGATGACCCCCGGATGACCTCTAGATGACCTGCCGATGACCTCCTGATGACCTCTAGGTGACCTCCGGATGACCTCTAGATGACCTCCAGACGACCTCCAGATGACCTCTAGATGACCTCCAGATGACCTCTAGATGACCTCCAGATGACATCCCAACGACCTCTTGATGACCTCCGGATGACCTGTGGATGACCTCCAGATGACATCCAGAGGACCTCTAGATGACCTCCAGATGACCTCCAGATGACCTCCAGAGGACCTCCAGATGACCTCCAGATGACTTCCAGATGACATCCAGATGACCTCCAGATGACATCCAGAGGACCTCCAGATGACCTCCAGATGACCTCTAGATGACCTCCAGATGACATCCAGAGGACCTCCAGATGACCTTTAGATGACCTTCCGATGACCTCCCTATGACCTCCAGATGACCTCCAGATGACCTCCACATGACCTCTAGATGACCTCCAGATGACCTCCAGATGACATCCAGAGGACCTCCAGATGACCTCCAGAGGACCTCCAGATGACCTTTAGATGACCTTCCGATGACCTCCCTATGACCTCCAGATGACCTCCAGATGACCTCCACATGACCTTCAGATGACCTCCAGATGACCTCCAGATGACCTCTAGATGACCTTCCGATGACCTCCCTATGACCTCCAGATGACCTCCAGATGACCTCCACATGACCTCCAGATGACCTCCAGATGACCTCCAGATGACCTCTAGATGACTTCCAGATGACATCCAGATGACCTCCAGATGACTTCCAGAGGACCTCCAGATGACCTCCAGATGACCTCTAGATGACCTCCAGATGACCTCCAGATGACATCCAGAGGACCTCCAGATGACCTCCAGAAGACCTCCAGATGACCTTTAGATGACCTTCCGATGACCTCCCTATGACCTCCAGATGACCTCCAGATGACCTCCACATGACCTCCAGATGACCTCCAGATGACCTCCGGATGACTTCAAGATGACCTCAAGATGACCTCCTGATGACCTCCAGATGACCTTCCGATGACCTCCGGATAACCTCCAGATGACCTCCAGATGACCTCCAGATGACCTCTAGATGACCTCCAGATGACCTCCAGATGACCTCCAGATGACCTCCAGATGACCTCCAGATGACCTCCAGATGACTTCCAGATGACATCCAGATGACCTCCAGATGACCTCTAGATGACCTCTTGCTGACCTCCAGACGATCTCCAGAGGACCTCCAGATGACCTCCAGAGGACCTCCCGATGACCTCCAGATGACCTCCAGATGACCTCCAGATGACCTCCAGATGACCTCCCGATGACCTCCAGATGACCTCCAGATGACCTCCAGATGACCTCCAGATGACTTCCAGATGACATCCAGATGACCTCCAGATGACCTCTAGATGACCTCTTGCTGACCTCCAGACGATATCCAGAGGACCTCC
This sequence comes from Drosophila repletoides, assembly GCA_018150835.1. NCBI lineage: Eukaryota > Metazoa > Arthropoda > Insecta > Diptera > Drosophilidae > Drosophila > Drosophila repletoides. The sequence goes on along the minus strand of JAECWQ010000103.1, from coordinate 143,839 downwards.
AGATGACCTCTAGAGGACCTCCCGATGACCTCCAGATGACCTCTAGATGACCTGCCGATGACCTCCCGATGACCTCCAGAGGACCTCCCGATGACCTACCGATGACCTCTAGATGACTTCCAGATGACCTCTAGATGTCCTGCCGATGACCTCTCGATGACCTCTAGATGACCTCCGGATGACCTCTAGATGACCTCCAGATGACCTCCAGATGACCTCTAGAAGACCTCCAGATGACATCCATTGGACCTCCAGATGACATCCATTGGACCTCCAGATGACCTCCACATGACCTCCAGATGACCTCCCGATGACCACTAGATGACCTCCAGATGACCTCCAGAGGGCCTCCAGATGACCTCCAGATGACCTCTAGATGACATCCAGAAGACTTCCAGATGACTTCTAGATGACCTCTAGATGACTTCCAAATGACCTCTAGATGACCTCCGGATGACCTCTAGATGACCTCTCGATGACCTCTAGATGACCTCCGGATGACCTCTAGATGACCTCCAGATGACCTCCAGATGACTTTCAGATGACCTCCAGATGACCTCCACATGACCTCTACATGACCTCTCGGTGACCTCCAGATGACCTTTAGATGACCTCCCGATGAACCCTAGATGACCTCCAAATGACCTCCAGAGGACCTCCAGATGACCCCCGGATGACCTCTAGATGACCTGCCGATGACCTCCTGATGACCTCTAGGTGACCTCCGGATGACCTCTAGATGACCTCCAGACGACCTCCAGATGACCTCTAGATGACCTCCAGATGACCTCTAGATGACCTCCAGATGACATCCCAACGACCTCTTGATGACCTCCGGATGACCTGTAGATGACCTCCAGATGACATACAGAGGACCTCTAGATGACCTCCAGATGACATCCAGAGGACCTCCAGATGACCTTTAGATGACCTTCCAGATGACCTCCCTATGACCTCCAGATGACCTCCAGATGACCTCCACATGACCTCCAGATGACCTCCAGATGACCTCCGGATGACTTCAAGATGACCTCAAGATGACCTCCTGATGACCTCCAGATGACCTTCCGGATGACCTCTAGATGACCTCCAGATGACCTCCAGATGACCTCTAGAAGACCTCCAGATGACCTCTAGATGACCTCTTGCTGACCTCCAGACGATATCCAGAGGACCTCCAGATGACCTCCAGAGGACCTCCCGATGACCTCCAGATGACCTCTAGATGACCTGCCGATGACCTCCCGATGACCTCCAGAGGACCTCCCGAAGACCTACCGATGACCTCTAGATGACTTCCAGATGACCTCTAGATGTCCTGCCCATGACCTCTCGATGACCTCCAGATGACCTCCAGATGACCTCCAGATGACCTCCAGATGACCTCCAGATGACCTCCAGATGACTTCCAGATGACATCCAGATGACCTCCAGATGACCTCTAGATGACCTCTTGCTGACCTCCAGACGATATCCAGAGGACCTCCAGATGACCTCCAGAGGACCTCCCGATGACCTCCAGATGACATCCCAACGACCTCTTGATGACCTCCGCATGACCTGTAGATGACCTCCAGATGACATACAGAGGACCTCTAGATGACCTCCGGATGACCTCTAGATGACCTCCAGATGACCTCCAGATGACCTCTAGAGACCTCCAGATGACCTCCAGATGACCTCTTGATGACCTCCAGATGACATCCATTGGACCTCCAGATGACCTCCACATGACCTCCAGATGACCTCCAGATGACCTCCAGATGACCTCCCGATGACCACTAGATGACCTCCAGATGACCTCCAGATGACCTCCGGATGACTTCAAGATGACCTCCAGATGACCTCCAGATGACCTCCAGATGACCTCCAGACGACTTCCAGATGACATCCAGATGACCACCAGATGACCTCTAGATGACCTCCACATGACCTCCAGATGACCTCTAGATGACCTGCAAATGACCTCCAGATGACCTCTAGATGACTTCCAGATGACCTCTAAATGACCTCTTGCTGACCTCCAGATGACCTCCAGAGGACCTCCAGATGACCTCCAGATGACCTCCAGATGACCTCTAGATGACCTCTTGCTGACCTCTAGACGACCTCCAGAGGACCTCCAGATGACCTCCAGATGACCTGCAAATGACCTCCAGATGACCTCTAGATGACTTCCAGATGACCTCTAAATGACCTCTTGCTGACCTCCAGATGACCTCCAGAGGACCTCCAGATGACCTCCAGAGGACCTCCAGATGACCTCCAGAGGACCTCCAGATGACCTCCAGATGACCTCCAGATGACCTCTAGATGACCTCTTGCTGACCTCTAGACGATATCCAGAGGACCTCCAGATGACCTCCAGAGGACCTCCAGATGACCTCCAGAGGACCTCCCGATGACCTCCAGATGACCTCTAGATGACCTGCCGATGACCTCCCGATGACCTCCAGAGGACCTCCCGATGACCTCCAGATGACCTCTAGATGACTTCTAGATGACGTCCAGATGACCTCTAGATGACCTGCCGATGACCTCTCGATGACCTCTAGATGACCTCCGGATGACCTCTAGATGACCTCCAGATGACCTCCAGATGACCTCTAGATGACCTCCAGATGACCTCCGGATGACCACTAGATGACCTCCAGATGACCTCCCGATGACCTCTGGATGACTTCTAGATGACCTCCAGATGACCTCCCGATGACCTCCAGAGGACCTCCCGTTGACCTACAGATGACCTCCAGATGACCTCTAAAAGACCTCCAGATGACCTCTAGATGACCTCCAGATGACCTCCAGATGACCTCCAGATGACCTCCAGACGACTTCCAGATGACATCCAGATGACCACCAGATGACCTCTAGATGACCTCCACATGACCTCCAGATGACCTCTAGATGACCTGCAAATGACCTCCAGATGACCTCTAGATGACTTCCAGATGACCTCTAAATGACCTCTTGCTGACCTCCAGATGACCTCCAGAGGACCTCCAGATGACCTCCAGATGACCTCCAGATGACCTCTAGATGACCTCTTGCTGACCTCTAGACGATATCCAGAGGACCTCCAGATGACCTCCAGATGACCTGCAAATGACCTCCAGATGACCTCTAGATGACTTCCAGAAGACCTCTAAATGACCTCTTGCTGACCTCCAGATGACCTCCAGAGGACCTCCAGATGACCTCCAGAGGACCTCCAGATGACCTCCAGAGGACCTCCAGATGACCTCCAGATGACCTCCAGATGACCTCTAGATGACCTCTTGCTGACCTCTAGACGACCTCCAGAGGACCTCCAGATGACCTCCAGAGGACCTCCAGATGACCTCCAGAGGACCTCCCGATGACCTCCAGATGACCTCTAGATGACCTGCCGATGACCTCCCGATGACCTCCAGAGGACCTCCCGATGACCTCCAGATGACCTCTAGATGACTTCTAGATGACCTCCAGATGACCTCTAGATGACCTGCCGATGACCTCTCGATGACCTCTAGATGACCTCCGGATGACCTCTAGATGACCTCCAGATGACCTCCAGATGACCTCTAGATGACCTCCAGATGACCTCCGGATGACCACTAGATGACCTCCAGATGACGTCCCGATGACCTCTGGATGACTTCTAGATGACCTCCAGATGACCTCCCGATGACCTCCAGAGGACCTCCCGTTGACCTACAGATGACCTCCAGATGACCTCTAAAAGACCTCCAGATGACCTCTAGATGACCTCCAGATGACATCCATTGGACCTCCTGATGACCTCCACATGACTTCCAGATGACCTCCAGATGACCTACAGATGACCTCCGGATGACCACTAGATGACCTCCAGATGACATCCAGATGACCTTAAGATGACCTCCACATGACATCCAGAAGACCTCCAGATGACCTCTAGATGACCTCCAGATGACCTCCCGATGACCTCTGGATCACTTCTAGATGACCTCCAGATGACTTCCAGATGACCTCCAGAGGGCCTCCAGATGACCTCCAGATGACCCCTAGATGACCTGCCGATGACCTCCCGATGACCTCTAGATGACCTCTAGATGACCTCCAGACGACCTCCAGAGGACCTCCAGATGACCTCTAGATGACCTCCAGATGACCTCTAGATGACTTCAAGATGACCTCAAGATGACCTCCTGATTACCTCCAGATGACCTCCAGATGACCTCTGGATGACTTCAAGATGACCTCCAGATGACCTCCAGATGACCTCCAGATGACTTCCAGATGACATCCAGATGACCTCCATATGACCTCTAGATGACCTCCACATGACCTCCAGATGACCTCTAGATGACCTGCAAGTGACCTCCAGATGACCTCTAGATGACTTCAAGATGACCTCAAGATGACCTCCTGATTACCTCCAGATGACCTCCAGATGACCTCCGGATGACTTCAAGATGACCTCCAGATGACCTCCAGATGACATCCAGATGACCTCCGGATGACTTCAAGATGACCTCCAGATGACCTCCAGATGACCTCCAGATGATTTCCAGATGACATCCAGATGACCTCCAGATGACCTCTAAATGACCTCTTGCTGACCTCCAGACGATATCCAGAGGACCTCCAGATGACCTCCAGATGACCTCTAGATGACCTCCAGATGACCTCCAGATGACCTCCACATGACCTCCAGATGACCTCCAGATGACCTCCAGATGACCTCCGGATGACCACTAGATGACCTCCAGATGACGTCCAGATGACCTTTAGATGACCTCCACATGACATCCAGAGGACCTCCAGATGACCTCTAGATGACCTCCAGATGACATCCAGAGGACCTCCAGATGACCTCCAGATGACCTCCGGATGACCACTAGATGACCTCCAGATGACGTCCAGATGACCTTTAGATGACCTCCACATGACATCCAGAGGACCTCCAGATGACCTCTAGATGACCTCCAGATGACATCCAGAGGACCTTCAGATGACCTCTAGATGACCTCCAGATGACCTCCCGATGACCTCTGGATGACCTCTAGATGACCTCCAGATGACTTCCAGATGACCTCCAGAGGGCCTCCAGATGACCTCTAGATGACCTGCCGATGACCTCCCGATGACCTCTAGATGACCTCTCGATGACTTCCAGATGACATCCAGAGGACCTCTAGATGACCTCCAGATGACCTCCAGATTACCTCTAGTTGACCTCCAGATGACCTTCAAGATGACCTCCAGAGGGCCTCCAGATGACCTCTAGATGACCTCCAGATGACATCCAGAGGACCTCCAGATGACCTTTATATGACCTCCCTATGACCTCTAGATGACCTCCAGATGACCTCCAGATAACCTCTAGATGACCTCCAGATGACATCCAAACGACCTCTAGATGACCTCTAGATGACCTCCAGATGACATCCAGAGGACCTCCAAAAGACCTCCACATGACCTCCAGATGACCTCTAGATGACCTCCAGATGACATCCAGAGGACCTCCAAATGACCTCCACATGACCTCCAGATAACCTCTAGTTGACCTCCATATGACCTCCAGATGACCTCTAGATGACCTCCAGATGACATCCAAACGACCTCTAGATGACCTCCAGATGACCTGTAGATGACCTCCAGATTACATACAGAGGACCTCCAGATGACCTCTAGATGACCTCCAGATGACCTCCAGACGACCTCCAGATGACCTCCAGATGACCTCCAGATGACCTCCAGAGGACCTCCAGATGACCTCTACATGACCTCCAGATGACCTCTAGATGACCTCCAGATGACCTCCAGATGAACACTAGATGACCTCCAGATGACATCCATAGGACCTCCAGATGACCTTTAGATGACCTTCCGATGACCTCTCTATGACCGCTAGATGACCTCCGGATGACCTGTAGATGACCTCCAGATGACATACAGAGGACCTCCAGATGACCTCTACATGACCTCCAGATGACCTCTAGATGACCTCCAGATGACCTCCAGATGACCTCCAGATGACCTCCAGATGACCTCTAGATGACCTCTAGATGACCTCCCGATGACCTCTAGATGACCTCCAGATGACCTCTAGATGATCTCCAGATGACCTCCAGATGAACACTAGATGACCTCCAGATGACATCCAGAGGACCTATAGATGACCTTTAGATGACCTTCCGATGACCTCCCTATGACCTCTAGATGACCTCTAGATGACCTCCAGATAACCTCTAGATGACATCCAGATGACATCCAAACGACCTCTAGATGACCTCCGGATGACCTGTAGATGACCTCCAGATTACATACAGAGGACCTCCAGATGACCTCTACATGACTTCCAGACGACTTCCAGACGACCTCCAGATGACCTCCAGATGACATACAGATGACATACAGAGGACCTCCAGATGACCTCTACATGACCTCCAGATGACCTCTAGATGACCTCCAGATGACATCCAAATGACCTCTAGATGACCTCCGGATGACCTCTAGATGACCTCTAGATGACCTCCAGATGACATCCATATGACCTCCAGTTGACCTCTAGACGACCTCCAGATGACCTCCAGATGACCTCCATATGACCTCTAGATGACTTCCAGATGACCTCTAGAGGACCTCCAGATGACCTCCAGATAACCTCTAGATGACCTCCAGATGACATCCATAGGACCTCCAGATGACCTTTAGATGACCTTCCGATGACCTCTCTATGACCGCTAGATGACCTCCGGATGACCTGTAGATGACCTCCAGATTACATACAGAGGACCTCCAGATGACCTCTACATGACTTCCAGACGACTTCCAGACGACCTGCAGATGACCTCCAGATGACATACAGATGACATACAGAGGACCTCCAGATGACCTCTACATGACCTCCAGATGACCTCTAGATGACCTCCAGATGACATCCAAATGACCTCTAGATGACCTCCGGATGACCTCTAGATGACCTCTAGATGACCTCCAGATGACCTCCATATGACCTCCAGATGACCTCTAGACGACCTCCAGATGACCTCCAGATGACCTCCATATGACCTCTAGATGACTTCCAGATGACCTCTAGAGGACCTCCAGATGACCTCCAGATAACCTCTAGAGGACCTCCAGATGACCTCCAGATAACCTCTACATGACCTCCAGATAACCTCTAAATGACCTCCAGATGACCTCCAGATGACCTCCAGATGACCTCCAGATGACCTCCATATGACCTCCAGTTGACCTCTAGACGACCTCCAGATGACCTCCAGATGACCTCCATATGACCTCTAGATGACTTCCAGATGACCTCTAGAGGACCTCCAGATGACCTCCAGATAACCTCTAGATGACCTCCAGATGACATCCAAATGACCTCTAGATGACCTCCGGATGACCTCTAGATGACCTCCAGATGACCTCCAGATGACCTCCAGATGACCTCAAGATGGTCTACAGATGACCTCCAGATGACCTCTAGATGACCTCCGGATGACCTCTAGATGACCCCTAGCTGACCTCCAGATGACCTCCAGATGACCTCTAGATGACCTCCAGATGACATCCAGAGGACCTCTAGATGACCTCCAGATGACATCCAAATGACCTCTAGATGACCTCCGGATGACCTCTAGATGACCTCCAGATGACCTCCAGATGACCTCTAGATGACCTCTAGAGGACCACTAGAGGACCACCCAATAACCTCCAGATGACCTCCAGATGACCTCCAGATGACCTCCAGATGACCTCTAGATGACCTGCCGATGACCTCTCGATGACCTCCATATGACCTCCAGCTGACCTCCATATGACATCCAGATGACCTCCAGATGACCTCCAGATGACCTCTAGATGACCTGCCGATGACCTCCCGATGACCTCTAGATGACCTCCATATGACCTCCAGCTGACCTCCATATGACCTCCAGATGACCTCCAGATGACCTCCTGATGACCTCTAGGTGACCTCCGGATGACCTCTAGATGACCTCCAGATGACCTCCAGATGACCTCTAGATGACCTCCAGATTACATCCAGATGACCTCTAGATGACTTCTAGATGATATACAGACAACCTCCAGATGACCTCCAGATGACCTCCAGATGACCTCCAGATGACCTCCAGATGACCTCCTGGATGACCTCTAGATGACCTCCAGATGACCTCAAATGACCTCTAGATGACCTCCAGATGACATCCAAATGACCTCTAGATGACCTCCAGATGACCTCCAGATGACCTCCAAATGACCTCCGGATGACCTCTAGATGACCTCCAGATGACATCAAAATGACCTCTAGATGACCTCCAGATGACATCCAAATGACCTCTAGATGACCTCCAGATGACCTCCAGATGACCTCTAGATGACCTCCAGATGACCTCTAGAGACCCATGACTTCCAGATGACCTACAGACAACCTCCAGATGACCTCTAGATGACCTCCAGATGACCTCCAGATGACCTCCAGATGACCTCCGGATGACCTCTAGATGACCTCCAGATGACATCCAAATGACCTCTAGATGACCTCCAGATGACCTCCAAATGACCTCTAGATGACCTCCGGATGACCTCTAGATGACCTCCAGATGACATCCAAATGACCTCTAGATGACCTCCAGATGACCTCCAGATGACCTCTAGATGACCTCCAGATGACCTCCAGATGACCTCTAGATGACCTCCAGATGACCTCTAGATGACCTCCGGATGACCTCTAGATGACCTCCAGATGACCTCTAGATGACCTCCAGATGACCTCCAGATGACCTCTAGATGACCTCCGGATGACCTCTAGATGACCTCTAGATGACCTCCGGATGACCTCCATATGACCTCCAGTTGACCTCTAGACGACCTCCAGATGACCTCCAGATGACCTCCAGATGACCTCTAGATGACTTCCAGATGACCTCTAGATGACCTCCAGATGACCTCCAGATGACCTCTAGATGACCTCCAGATGACCTCCAGATGACCTCTAGATGACCTCCGGATGACCTCTAGATGACCTCCAGATGACCTCTAGATGACCTCCGGATGACCTCCAGATGACCTCTAGATGACCTCCAGATGACATCCAGAGGACCTCCAGATGACCTCTAGATGACCTCCGGATGACCTCTAGATGACCTCTAGATGACCTCCGGATGACCTCTAGATGACCTCCAGATGACATACAGAGGACCTCCAGATGACCTCTACATGACCTCCAGATGACCTCTAGATGACCTGCCGATGACCTCTCGATGACCTCCATATGACCTCCAGCTGACCTCCATATGACCTCCAGATGACCTCCAGATGACCTCCAGATGACCTCTAGATGACCTCCCGATGACCTCCCGATGACCTCTGGATGACCTCCAGATGACCTCCAGATGACCTCCAGATGACCTCCAGATGACCTCCAGATGACCTCCAGATGACCTCCAGATGACCTCTAGAGGACCTCCAGATGACCTCCAGATAACCTCTAGATGACCTCCAGATGACCTCCAAATGACCTCCAGATGACCTCAAGATGACCTCCCAGATGACCTCCAGATGACCTCCAGATGACCTCCAGATGACCTCCAGATGACCTCCAGATGACCTCCAGATGACCTCCAGATGACCTCCAGATGACCTCCAGATGACCTCCCTAGATGACCTCTCGGATGACCTCCAGATGACCTCCAGATGACCTCCAGATGACCTCCAGATGACCTCTAGATGACTTCCAGATGACCTCTAGAGGACCTCCAGATGACCTCCAGATAACCTCTAGATGACCTCCAGATGACATCCAAATGACCTCTAGATGACCTCCAGATGACATCCAAATGACCTCTAGATGACCTCCAGATGACATCCAAATGACCTCCAGATGACCTCCAGATGACCTCTAGATGACCTCCCAGATGACCTCTAGATGACCTCCAGATGACCTCTCGATGACATACAGACAACCTCCAAATGATCTCTAGATGACCTCCCGATAACCTCTAGATGACCTCTAGATGACCTCCGGATGACCTCCATATGACCTCCAGTTGACCTCCAGACGACCTCCAGATGACCTCCAGATGACCTCCATATGACCTCTAGATGACCTCCAGATGACCTCTAGAGGACCTCCAGATGACCTCCAGATGACCTCTAGATGACCTCCAGATGACATCCAAATGACCTCTAGATGACCTCCAGATGACCTCTAGATGATCTCCAGATGACCTCCAGATGACCACTAGATGACCTCCAGTTGACCTCTAGAGGACCTCCAGATGACCTCCAAATGACCTCTAGATGACCTCCAGATGACATCCAAATGACCTCTAGATGACCTCCAGATGACATCCAAATGACCTCTAGATGACCTCCAGATGACCTCCAAATGACCTCTAGATGACCTCCAGATGACCTCTAGATGACCTCCAGATGACCTCTAGATGACCTCCCGATGACCTCTCAGATGACCTCAGATGACCTCCGGATGACCTCTAGATGACCTCCAGATGACCTCCAGAGGACCTCCAGATGACCTCTAGATGACCTCCAGATGACCTCTAGATGACCTCCAGATGACCTCTAGATGACCTCCAGACAACCTCCAGATGACCTCTAGATGACCTCCCGATGACCTCTTGATGACCTCCAGATGACCTCTAGATGACCTCCAGATGACCTCAGAGGACCTCTAGATGACCTCCGGATGACCTCTAGATGACCTCCGGATAACCTCCAGATGACCTCCAGATGACCTCTAGATGACCTCTAGATGACTTCCAAATGACCTCTAGATGACCTCCGGATGACCTCTAGATGACCTCCATATGACCTCTAGATGACCTCTTGATGACCTCCGCATGACCTGTAGATGACCTCCAGATGACATACAGAGGACCTCTAGATGACCTCCGGATGACCTCTAGATGACCTCCAGATGACCTCCAGATGACCTCTAGAAGACCTCCAGATGACATCTTGATGACCTCCAGATGACATCCATTGGACCTCCAGATGACCTCCACATGACCTCCAGATGACCTCCAGATGACCTCCAGATGACCTCCCGATGACCACTAGATGACCTCCAGATGACCTCCAGATGACCTCCGGATGACTTCAAGATGACCTCCAGATGACCTCCAGATGACCTCCAGACGACTTCCAGATGACATCCAGATGACCACCAGATGACCTCTAGATGACCTCCACATGACCTCCAGATGACCTCTAGATGACCTGCAAATGACCTCCAGATGACCTCCAGATGACCTCTAGATGACCTCTAGATGACTTCCAAATGACCTCTAGATGACCTCCGGATGACCTCTAGATGACCTCCATATGACCTCTAGATGACCTCTTGATGACCTCCGCATGACCTGTAGATGACCTCCAGATGACATACAGAGGACCTCTAGATGACCTCCGGATGACCTCTAGATGACCTCCAGATGACCTCCAGATGACCTCTAGAAGACCTCCAGATGACATCTTGATGACCTCCAGATGACATCCATTGGACCTCCAGATGACCTCCACATGACCTCCAGATGACCTCCAGATGACCTCCAGATGACCTCCCGATGACCACTAGATGACCTCCAGATGACCTCCAGATGACCTCCGGATGACTTCAAGATGACCTCCAGATGACCTCCAGATGACCTCCAGACGACTTCCAGATGACATCCAGATGACCACCAGATGACCTCTAGATGACCTCCAGATGACCTCCAGATGACCTCCAGATGACCTCCCGATGACCACTAGATGACCTCCAGATGACCTCCAGATGACCTCCGGATGACTTCAAGATGACCTCCAGATGACCTCCAGACGACTTCCAGATGACATCCAGATGACCACCAGATGACCTCCAGATGACCTCCACATGACCTCCAGATGACCTCCAGATGACCTCCAGATGACCTCCCGATGACCACTAGATGACCTCCAGATGACCTCCGGATGACTTCAAGATGACCTCCAGATGACCTCCAGATGACCTCCAGACGACTTCCAGATGACATCCAGATGACCACCAGATGACCTCTAGATGACCTCCACATGACCTCCAGATAACCTCTAGATGACCTGCAAATGACCTCCGGATGACCTCTAGATGACCTCCAGATGACATCCAAATGACCTCTAGATGACCTCCAGATGACATCCAAATGACCTCTAGATGACCTCCAGATGACATCCAAATGACCTCTAGATGACCTCCAGATGACCTCTAGATAACCTCCGGATGACCTCTAGATGACCTCCAGATGACCTCTCGATGACATACAGACAACCTCCAGATGACCTCTAGATGACCTCCCGATAACCTCTAGATGACCTCTAGATGACCTCCGGATGACCTCCATATGACCTCCAGTTGACCTCTTGACGACCTCCAGATGACCTCCAGATGACCTCCATATGACCTCTAGATGACTTCCAGATGACCTCTAGAGGACCTCCAGATGACCTCCAGATAACCTCTAGATGAGCTCCAGATGACATCCAAATGACCTCTAGATGACCTCCGGATGACCTCTAGATGACCTCCAGATGACCTCTAGATGATCTCCAGATGACCTCCAGATGAACACTAGATGACCTCCAGATGACATCCATAGGACCTCCAGATGACCTTTAGATGACCTTCCGATGACCTCTCTATGACCGCTAGATGACCTCCGGATGACCTGTAGATGACCTCCAGATGACATACAGAGGACCTCCAGATGACCTCTACATGACCTCCAGATGACCTCTAGATGACCTCCAGATGACCTCCAGATGACCTCTAGATGACATACAGACAACCTCCAGATGACCTCTAGATGACCTCCCGATGACCTCTAGGTTTCCTCCAGATGACCTCTAGATTACTTCCCGATGACATCTAGGTTTCCTCCTGATAACCTCCAGATGACCTCTCTATGACCTTTCGATGGTCTCACGATGACTTCCAGATGACCTCTAGAGGACCTCCAGATGACATCCAGATAACCTCTAGAGGACCTCCAGATGACCTCCAGATAACCTCTACATGACCTCCAGATAACCTCTAAATGACATCCAGATGACCTCAAGATGACCGCCAGATGACCTTCCGATGACCTCCGGATGACTTATAGATGACCTCCAGATGACCTCCAGATGACCTCCAGATGAGCTCCATATGACCTCCAGTTGACCTCTAGACGACCTCCAGATGACCTCCAGATGACCTCCATATGACCTCTAGATGACTTCCAGATGACCTCCAGATAACCTCTAGATGACCTCCAGATGACATCCAAATGACCTCTAGATGACCTCCAGATGACATCCAAATGACCTCTAGATGACCTCCAGATGACATCCAAATGACCTCTAGATGACCTCCAGATGACCTCTAGATGACCTCCGGATGACCTCTAGATGACCTCCAGATGACCTCTCGATGACATACAGACAACCTCCAGATGATCTCTAGATGACCTCCCGATAACCTCTAGATGACCTCTAGATGACCTCCGGATGACCTCCATATGACCTCCAGTTGACCTCTAGACGACCTCCAGATGACCTCCAGATGACCTCCATATGACCTCTAGATGACTTCCAGATGACCTCTAGAGGACCTCCAGATGACCTCCAGATAACCTCTAGATGACCTCCAGATGACATCCAAATGACCTCTAGATGACCTCCAGATTTCCTCTAGATGATCTCCAGATGACCTCCAGATGAACACTAGATGACCTCCAGATGACATCCATAGGACCTCCAGATGACCTTTAGATGACCTTCCGATGACCTCTCTATGACTGCTAGATGACCTCCGGATGACCTGTAGATGACCTCCAGATGACATACAGAGGACCTCCAGATGACCTCTACATGACCTCCAGATGACCTCTAGATGACCTCCAGATGACCTCTAGATGACATACAGACAACCTCCAGATGACCTCTAGATGACCTCCCGATGACCTCTTGATGACCTCCGCATGACCTGTAGATGACCTCCAGATGACATACAGAGGACCTCTAGATGACCTCCTGATGACCTCTAGATGACCTCCGGATAACCTCCAGATGACCTTCAGATGACCTCTAGATGACCTCTAGATGACTTCCAAATGACCTCTAGATGACCTCCGGATGACCTCTAGATGACCTCCATATGACCTCTAGATGACCTCTTGATGACCTCCGCATGACCTGTAGATGACCTCCAGATGACATACAGAGGACCTCCAGATGACCTCCAGATGACCTCTAGAAGACCTCCAGATGACATCTAGATGACTTCCAGATGACCTCTAGAGGACCTCCAAATGACCTCCAGAGGACCTCCAGATGACCCCCGGATGACCTCTAGATGACCTGCCGATGACCTCCTGATGACCTCTAGGTGACCTCCGGATGACCTCTAGATGACCTCCAGACGACCTCCAGATGACCTCTAGATGACCTCCAGATGACCTCTAGATGACCTCCAGATGACATCCCAACGACCTCTTGATGACCTCCGGATGACCTGTAGATGACCTCCAGATGACATACAGAGGACCTCTAGATGACCTCCAGATGACCTCCAGATGACATACAGAGGACCTCTAGATGACCTCCAGATGACCTCCAGATGACATCCAGAGGACCTCCAGATGACCTCCAGATGACTTCCAGATGACCTCTAGAGGACCTCCAGATGACCTCCAGATAACCTCTAGATGACCTCCAGATGACATCCAAATGACCTCTAGATGACCTCCAGATGACATCCACATGACCTCTAGATGACCTCCAGATGACATCCAAATGACCTCTAGATGACCTCCAGATGACCTCTAGATGACCTCCGGATGACCTCTAGATGACCTCCAGATGACCTCTCGATGACATACAGACAACCTCCAGATGACCTCTAGATGACCTCCCGATAACCTCTAGATGACCTCTAGATGACCTCCGGATGACCTCCATATGACCTCCAGTTGACCTCTAGACGACCTCCAGATGACCTCCAGATGACCTCCATATGACCTCTAGATGACTTCCAGATGACCTCTAGAGGACCTCCAGATGACCTCCAGATAACCTCTAGATGACCTCCAGATGACATCCAAATGACCTCTAGATGACCTCCGGATGACCTCTAGATGACCTCCAGATGACCTCTAGATGATCTCCAGATGACCTCCAGATGAACACTAGATGACCTCCAGATGACATCCATAGGACCTCCAGATGACCTTTAGATGACCTTCCGATGACCTCTCTATGACTGCTAGATGACCTCCGGATGACCTGTAGATGACCTCCAGATGACATACAGAGGACCTCCAGATGACCTCTACATGACCTCCAGATGACCTCTAGATGACCTCCAGATGACCTCTAGATGACATACAGACAACCTCCAGATGACCTCTAGATGACCTCCCGATGACCTCTTGATGACCTCCGCATGACCTGTAGATGACCTCCAGATGACATACAGAGGACCTCTAGATGACCTCCGGATGACCTCTAGATGACCTCCGGATAACCTCCAGATGACCTCCAGATGACCTCTAGATGACCTCTTGCTGACCTCCAGACGATATCCAGAGGACCTCCAGATGACCTCCAGAGGACCTCCCGATGACCTCCAGATGACCTCTAGATGACCTGCCGATGACCTCCAGATGACATCCCAACGACCTCTTGATGACCTCCGCATGACCTGTAGATGACCTCCAGATGACATACAGAGGACCTCTAGATGACCTCCGGATGACCTCTAGATGACCTCCCGATGACCTCCAGATGACATCCCAACGACCTCTTGATGACCTCCGCATGACCTGTAGATGACCTCCAGATGACCTACAGAGGACCTCTAGATGACCTCCGGATGACCTCTAGATGACCTCCAGATGACCTCCAGATGACCTCTAGAAGACCTCCAGATGACATCTTGATGACCTCCAGATGACATCCATTGGACCTCCAGATGACCTCCACATGACCTCCAGATGACCTCCAGATGACCTCCAGATGACCTCCCGATGACCACTAGATGACCTCCAGATGACCTCCAGATGACCTCCGGATGACTTCAAGATGACCTCCAGATGACCTCCAGATGACCTCCAGACGACTTCCAGATGACATCCAGATGACCACCAGATGACCTCTAGAAGAACTCCACATGACCTCCAGATGACCTCTAGATGACTTGCAAATGACCTCCAGATGACCTCTAGATGACTTCCAGATGACCTATAGATGTCCTGCCCATGACATCTCGATGACCTCTAGATGACCTCCAGATGACCTCCAGATGACCTCTAGAAGACCTCCAGATGACCTCTAGATGACCTCTTGCTGACCTCCAGACGATATCCAGAGGACCTCCAGATGACATCCAAAGGACCTCCAGATGACCTCTAGATGACCTCCAGATGACCTTCCAGATGACCTCCAGAGGGCCTCCAGATGACCTCCAGATGACCTCTAGATGACATCCAGAAGACTTCCAGATGACTTCAAGATGACCTCCAGATGACCTCCAGATGACCTCCAGATGACCTCCAGACGACTTCCAGATGACATCCAGATGACCACCAGATGACCTCTAGATGACCTCCACATGACCTCCAGATGACCTCTAGATGACCTGCAAATGACCTCCAGATGACCTCTAGATGACTTCCAGATGACCTCTAAATGACCTCTTGCTGACCTCCAGATGACCTCCAGATGACCTCCAGATGACCTCCAGACGACCTCCAGATGACATCCAGATGACCACCAGATGACCTCTAGATGACCTCCAGATGACCTCCAGATGACTTCCAGATGACATCCAGATGACCTCCAGATGACCTCTAGATGACCTCTTGCTGACCTCCAGACGATATCCAGAGGACCTCCAGATGACCTCCAGAGGACCTCCCGATGACCTCCAGATGACCTCTAGATGACCTGCCGATGACCTCCCGATGACCTCCAGAGGACCTCCCGAAGACCTACCGATGACCTCTAGATGACTTCCAGATGACCTCTAGATGTCCTGCCCATGACCTCTCGATGACCTCCAGATGACCTCCAGATGACCTCCAGATGACCTCCAGATGACCTCCAGATGACCTCCAGATGACTTCCAGATGACATCCAGATGACCTCCAGATGACCTCTAGATGACCTCTTGCTGACCTCCAGACGATATCCAGAGGACCTCCAGATGACCTCCAGAGGACCTCCCGATGACCTCCAGATGACCTCTAGATGACCTGCCGATGACCTCCAGATGACATCCCAACGACCTCTTGATGACCTCCGCATGACCTGTAGATGACCTCCAGATGACATACAGAGGACCTCTAGATGACCTCCGGATGACCTCTAGATGACCTCCAGATGACCTCCAGATGACCTCTAGGAGACCTCCAGATGACCTCTTGATGACCTCCAGATGACATCCATTGGACCTCCAGATGACCTCCACATGACCTCCAGATGACCTCCAGATGACCTCCAGATGACCTCCAGATGACCACTAGATGACCTCCAGATGACCTCCAGATGACCTCCGGATGACTTCAAGATGACCTCCAGATGACATACAGAGGACCTCTAGATGACCTCCGGATGACCTCTAGATGACCTCCAGATGACCTCCAGATGACCTCTAGAAGACCTCCAGATGACATCTTGATGACCTCCAGATGACATCCATTGGACCTCCAGATGACCTCCACATGACCTCCAGATGACCTCCAGATGACCTCCAGATGACCTCCCGATGACCACTAGATGACCTCCAGATGACCTCCAGATGACCTCCGGATGACTTCAAGATGACCTCCAGATGACCTCCAGATGACCTCCAGACGACTTCCAGATGACATCCAGATGACCACCAGATGACCTCTAGATGACCTCCACATGACCTCCAGATGACCTCTAGATGACCTGCAAATGACCTCCAGATGACCTCTAGATGACTTCCAGAAGACCTATAGATGTCCTGCCCATGACCTCTCGATGACCTCTAGATGACTTCCAGATGACCTCCAGATGACCTCTAGAAGACCTCCAGATGACCTCTAGATGACCTCTTGCTGACCTCCAGACGATATCCAAAGGAACTCCAGATGACATCCAGAGGACCTCCAGATGACCTCCAGATGACCTCTAGATGACCTCCAGATGACCTTCCAGATGACCTCCAGAGGGCCTCCAGATGACCTCCAGATGACCTCTAGATGACCTGCCGATGACCTCCCGATGACCTCTAGATGACCTCTAGATGACTTCCAAATGACCTCTAGATGACCTCCGGATGACCTCTAGATGACCTCCATATGACCTCTAGATGACCTCCAGATGACCTCCAGATGACCTCCCGATGAACCCTAGATGACCTCCAGATGACATCCAGAGGACTTCCAGATGACTTCTAGATGACCTCTAGATGACTTCCAGATGACCTCCAGAGGGCCTCCAGATGACCTCCAGATGACCTCTAGATGACATCCAGAAGACTTCCAGATGACTTCTAGATGACCTCTAGATGACTTCCAAATGACCTCTAGATGACCTCCGGATGACCTCTAGATGACCTCCATATGACCTCTAGATGACCTCTAGATGACCTCCGGATGACCTCTAGATGACCTCTCGATGACCTCTAGATGACCTCCGGATGACCTCTAGATGACCTCCAGATGACCTCCAGATGACCTCTAGAAGACCTCTAGATGACTTTCAGATGACCTCCAGATGACCTCCAGATGACCTCCACATGACCTCCACATGACCTCTCGATGACCTCCAGATGACCTCCCGATGAACCCTAGATGACCTCCAAATGACCTCCAGAGGACCTCCAGATGACCCCCGGATGACCTCTAGATGACCTGCCGATGACCTCCTGATGACCTCTAGGTGACCTCCGGATGACCTCTAGATGACCTCCAGACGACCTCCAGATGACCTCTAGATGACCTCCAGATGACCTCTAGATGACCTCCAGATGACATCCCAACGACCTCTTGATGACCTCCGGATGACCTGTAGATGACCTCCAGATGACATACAGAGGACCTCTAGATGACCTCCAGATGACCTCCAGATGACATACAGAGGACCTCTAGATGACCTCCAGATGACCTCCAGATGACATCCAGAGGACCTCCAGATGACCTCCAGATGACTTCCAGATGACCTCTAGAGGACCTCCAGATGACCTCCAGATAACCTCTAGATGACCTCCAGATGACATCCAAATGACCTCTAGATGACCTCCAGATGACATCCAAATGACCTCTAGATGACCTCCAGATGACATCCAAATGACCTCTAGATGACCTCCAGATGACCTCTAGATGACCTCCGGATGACCTCTAGATGACCTCCAGATGACCTCTCGATGACATACAGACAACCTCCAGATGACCTCTAGATGACCTCCCGATAACCTCTAGATGACCTCTAGATGACCTCCGGATGACCTCCATATGACCTCCAGTTGACCTCTAGACGACCTCCAGATGACCTCCAGATGACCTCCATATGACCTCTAGATGACTTCCAGATGACCTCTAGAGGACCTCCAGATGACCTCCAGATAACCTCTAGATGACCTCCAGATGACATCCAAATGACCTCTAGATGACCTCCGGATGACCTCTAGATGACTTCCAGATGACCTCTAGAGGACCTCCAGATGACCTCCAGATAACCTCTAGATGACCTCCCGATGACCTCCAGAGGACCTCCCGATGACCTCCAGATGACCTCTAGATGACTTCTAGATGACGTCCAGATGACCTCTAGATGACCTGCCGATGACCTCCAGATGACCTCTAGATGACCTGCCGATGACCTCCCGATGACCTCCAGAGGACCTCCCGATGACCTCCAGATGACCTCTAGATGACTTCTAGATGACCTCCAGATGACCTCCGGATGACTTCAAGATGACCTCAAGATGACCTCCTGATGACCTCCAGATGACCTTCCGGATGACCTCTAGATGACCTCCAGATGACCTCCAGATGACCTCTAGAAGACCTCCAGATGACCTCTAGATGACCTCTTGCTGACCTCCAGACGATATCCAGAGGACCTCCAGATGACCTCCAGAGGACCTCCCGATGACCTCCAGATGACCTCTAGATGACCTGCCGATGACCTCCCGATGACCTCCAGAGGACCTCCCGAAGACCTCCCGATGACCTCTAGATGACTTCCAGATGACCTCTAGATGTCCTGCCCATGACCTCTCGATGACCTCCAGATGACCTCCAGATGACCTCCAGATGACCTCCAGATGACCTCCAGATGACCTCCAGATGACTTCCAGATGACATCCAGATGACCTCCAGATGACCTCTAGATGACCTCCTGCTGACCTCCAGACGACCTCCAACTCCAGAGGACCTCCAGATGACCTCCAGAGGACCTCCCCTCGATGACCTCCAGATGACCTCTAGATGACCTCCAGATGACTTCCAGATGACTTCAAGATGACCTCCAGATGACCTCCAGATGACCTCCAGATGACCTCCAGATGACCTCCAGATGACCTCCAGATGACCTCCAGATGACTTCCAGATGACATCCAGATGACCTCCAGATGACCTCTAGATGACCTCTTGCTGACCTCCAGACCAGAGGACCTCCAGATGACCTCCAGAGGACCTCCCGATGACCTCCAGATGACCTCTAGATGACCTGCCGATGACCTCCAGATGACATCCCAGACCCTTGACCTCCGATGACCTCCACATGACCTGTAGATGACCTCCAGATGACATACAGAGGACCTCTAGATGACCTCCGGATGACCTCTAGATGACCTCCAGATGACCTCCAGATGACCTCCAGATGACCTCCAGATGACCTCCAGATGACCTCCAGATGACCTCCAGAGGACCTCCAGATGACCTCCACATGACCTCCAGATGACCTCCAGATGACCTCCAGATGACCTCCAGATGACCACTAGATGACCTCCAGATGACCTCCAGATGACCTCCGGATGACTTCAAGATGACCTCCAGATGACATCCAGAGGACCTCTAGATGACCTCCGGATGACCTCTAGATGACCTCCAGATGACCTCCAGATGACCTCTAGAAGACCTCCAGATGACATCTTGATGACCTCCAGATGACATCCATTGGACCTCCAGATGACCTCCACATGACCTCCAGATGACCTCCAGAAGACCTCCAGATGACCTCCCGATGACCACTAGATGACCTCCAGATGACCTCCAGATGACCTCCAGATGACCTCCAGATGACCTCCAGATGACCTCCAGATGACCTCCAGATGACCTCCAGACGACTTCCAGATGACATCCAGATGACCACCAGATGACCTCTAGATGACCTCCACATGACCTCCAGATGACCTCTAGATGACCTGCAAATGACCTCCAGATGACCTCTAGATGACTTCCAGAAGACCTATAGATGTCCTGCCCATGACCTCTCGATGACCTCTAGATGACTTCCAGATGACCTCCAGATGACCTCTAGAAGACCTCCAGATGACCTCTAGATGACCTCTTGCTGACCTCCAGACGATATCCAAAGGAACTCCAGATGACATCCAGAGGACCTCCAGATGACCTCCAGATGACCTCTAGATGACCTCCAGATGACCTTCCAGATGACCTCCAGAGGGCCTCCAGATGACCTCCAGATGACCTCTAGATGACCTGCCGATGACCTCCCGATGACCTCTAGATGACCTCTAGATGACTTCCAAATGACCTCTAGATGACCTCCGGATGACCTCTAGATGACCTCCATATGACCTCTAGATGACCTCCAGATGACCTCCAGATGACCTCCCGATGACCTCTAGATGACCTCCAGATGACATCCAGAGGACTTCCAGATGACTTCTAGATGACCTCTAGATGACTTCCAGATGACCTCCAGAGGGCCTCCAGATGACCTCCAGATGACCTCTAGATGACATCCAGAAGACTTCCAGATGACTTCTAGATGACCTCTAGATGACTTCCAAATGACCTCTAGATGACCTCCGGATGACCTCTAGATGACCTCCATATGACCTCTAGATGACCTCTAGATGACCTCCAGATGACCTCTAGATGACCTCTCGATGACCTCTAGATGACCTCCGGATGACCTCTAGATGACCTCCAGATGACCTCCAGATGACCTCTAGAAGACCTCTAGATGACTTTCAGATGACCTCCAGATGACCTCCACATGACCTCCACATGACCTCTCGATGACCTCCAGATGACCTCCAGATGACCTCCCGATGAACCCTAGATGACCTCCAAATGACCTCCAGAGGACCTCCAGATGACCCCCGGATGACCTCTAGATGACCTGCCGATGACCTCCTGATGACCTCTAGGTGACCTCCGGATGACCTCTAGATGACCTCCAGACGACCTCCAGATGACCTCTAGATGACCTCCAGATGACCTCTAGATGACCTCCAGATGACATCCCAACGACCTCTTGATGACCTCCGGATGACCTGTAGATGACCTCCAGATGACATACAGAGGACCTCTAGATGACCTCCAGATGACCTCCAGATGACATCCAGAGGACCTCTAGATGACCTCCAGATGACCTCCAGATGACATCCAGATGACCTCCAGATGACCTCCAGATGACCTCCAGATGACCTCTAGAGGACCTCCAGATGACCTCCAGATGACCTCTAGATGACCTCCAGATGACATCCAAATGACCTCTAGATGACCTCCAGATGACATCCAAATGACCTCTAGATGACCTCCAGATGACCTCCAGATGACCTCCAGATGACCTCCAGATGACCTCTAGATGACCTCCGGATGACCTCTAGATGACCTCCAGATGACCTCCAGATGACCTCTAGATGACCTCCAGATGACCTCCAGATGACCTCTAGATGACCTCCAGATGACCTCCAGATGACCTCTAGATGACCTCCAGATGACCTCCAGATGACCTCCAGATGACCTCCAGATGACCTCCAGATGACCTCCAGATGACCTCTAGATGACCTCCAGATGACCTCCAGATGACCTCTAGATGACCTCCAGATGACATCCAAATGACCTCTAGATGACCTCCGGATGACCTCTAGATGACCTCCAGATGACCTCTAGATGACCTCCAGATGACCTCCAGATGACCTCTAGATGACCTCCCGATGACCTCCAGAGGACCTCCCGATGACCTCCAGATGACCTCTAGATGACTTCTAGATGACCTCCAGATGACCTCTAGATGACCTCCCGATGACCTCCAGATGACCTCTAGATGACCTCCCGATGACCTCCCGATGACCTCCAGGAGACAGATGACCTCCAGATGACCTCCAGATGACCTCCAGATGACCTCCAGATGACCTCCAGATGACCTCCAGATGACCTCCAGATGACCTCCGGATGACCTCTAGATGACCTCCAGATGACCTCCAGATGACCTCTAGATGACCTCCAGATGACCTCCAGATGACCTCTAGATGACCTCCAGATGACCTCTAGATGACCTCCAGATGACCTCCGGATGACCTCCAGATGACCTCCAGATGACCTCTCCGATGACCTCCCAGATGACCTCCAGATGACCTCCAGATGACCTCCAGATGACCTCCAGATGACCTCCAGATGACCTCCAGATGACCTCCCGATGACCTCCAGATGACCTCCAGATGACCTCCAGATGACCTCCAGATGACCTCCAGATGACCTCCAGATGACCTCCAGATGACCTCCAGATGACCTCCAGATGACCTCCGGATGACCTCCAGATGACCTCTAGATGACCTCCAGATGACCTCCAGATGACCTCTAGATGACCTCTAGATGACCTCCAGATGACCTCTAGATGACCTCCAGATGACCTCCAGATGACCTCCAGATGACCTCCAGATGACCTCCAGATGACCTCCAGATGACCTCTGGATGACCTCCAGAGATGACCTCCAGATGACCTCCAGATGACCTCCAGATGACCTCCAGATGACCTCCAGATGACCTCTAGATGACCTCCAGATGACCTCCCGATGACCTCTAGATGACCTCCAGATGACCTCCAGATGACCTCCAGATGACCTCTAGATGACCTCCAGATGACCTCCAGAGAGACCTCCAGATGACCTCCAGATGACCTCCAGATGACCTCCAGATGACCTCCAGATGACCTCCCAGATGACCTCTAGATGACCTCCAGATGACCTCCAGATGACCTCCAGATGACCTCCAGATGACCTCCAGATGACCTCCAGATGACCTCCAGATGACCTCCAGATGACCTCCAGATGACCTCCAGATGACCTCTGATGACCTCCAGATGACCTCCAGATGACCTCTAGATGACCTCTGCAATGACCTCCAGATGACCTCTAGATGACCTCCAGATGACCTCTAGATGACCTCCCGATGACCTCTCAGATGACCTCTAGATGACCTCCAGATGACCTCCAGATGACCTCCAGAGGACCTCCAGATGACCTCCAGATGACCTCTAGATGACCCCAGAGACATGACCTCTAGATGACCTCCAGATGACCTCCAGATGACCTCCAGAGGACCTCCAGATGACCTCCAGATGACCTCCAGATGACCTCCAGAGGACCTCCAGATGACCTCCAGATGACCTCTAGATGACCTCCAGATGACCTCCAGATGACCTCCAGATGACCTCCAGATGACCTCCAGATGACCTCTAGATGACCTCCAGATGACCTCCAGATGACCTCTAGATGACCTCCAGATGACCTCCAGATGACCTCCGGATGACCTCCAGATGACCTCTAGATGACCTCTAGATGACATCCAGAGACCTCCAGATGACCTCTAGATGACCTCCCGATGACCTCCCAGATGACCTCTAGATGACCTCCCGGATGACCTCCAGATGACCTCCAGATGACCTCCAGATGACCTCCAGATGACCTCCAGATGACCTCTCAGATGACCTCCAGATGACCTCCCAGATGACCTCTAGATGACCTCCAGATGACCTCTAGATGACCTCTAGATGACCTCCAGATGACCTCTAGATGACCTCTAGATGACCTCCAGATGACCTCTAGATGACCTCCAGATGACCTCTAGATGACCTCCAGATGACCTCCAGATGACCTCCAGATGACCTCCAGATGACCTCCACATGACCTCCAGATGACCTCCTCGATGACCTCCAGATGACCTCCAGATGACCTCCAGATGACCTCCCAGATGACCTCCAGATGACCTCCAGATGACCTCTGATGACCTCCAGATGACCTCTAGATGACCTCCAGATGACCTCCAGATGACCTCCAGATGACCTCCAGATGACCTCTAGATGACCTCAGATGACCTCTTGACCTCCAGATGACCTTCCGGACGACCTCTAGATGACCTCCAGATGACCTCCAGATGACCTCCCGATGACCTCTAGATGACCTCCAGATGACCTCCAGAGTGACCTCCAGATGACCTCTAGATGACCTCTAGATGACCTCAGCCTCCAGATGACCTCCAGATGACCTCCAGATGACCTCCGGATGACCTCAGATGACCTCCAGATGACCTCCAGATGACCTCCAGATGACCTCCCAGATGACCTCTAGATGACCTCCAGATGACCTCCCAGATGACCTCCAGATGACCTCCAGATGACCTCCAGATGACCTCCAGATGACCTCCAGATGACCTCCAGATGACCTCCAGATGACCTCCAGATGACCTCCAGATGACCTCCAGATGACCTCTAGATGACCTCCAGATGACCTCCGACCTCTAGATGACCTCCAGATGACCTCCAGATGACCTCTAGATGACCTCCAGACGACCTCTAGATGACCTCTTGCTGACCTCCCAGATGACCTCCAGAGGACCTCCAGATGACCTCCAGAGGACCTCCAGATGACCTCCAGATGACCTCTAGATGACCTCCCGGTGACCTCCCCCAGAGGACCTCCAGATGACCTCTAGATGACCTCCAGATGACCTCCAGATGACCTCCAGATGACCTCCAGATGACCTCCAGATGACCTCCAGATGACCTCTAGATGACCTCCAGATGACCTCTAGATGACCTCCGGATGACCTCCAGATGACCTCCAGATGACCTCCAGATGACCTCCAGATGACCTCCAGATGACCTCTCAGATGACCTCTAGATGACCTCCAGATGACCTCCAGATGACCTCTAGATGACCTCCAGAGGACCTCCCGATGACCTCCAGATGACCTCAGATGACCTCCGGATGACTTCCAGATGACCTCTGGATGACCTCTTGATGACCTCTGGATGACCTCTCGATGACCTCCAGATGACCTCCAGATGACCTCCAGATGACCTCTAGATGACGACCTCCCGAGATGACCTCCAGAGGACCTCCCGATGACCTCCAGATGACCTCCAGATGACCTCTAGATGACCTCCAGATGACCTCCAGATGACCTCCAGATGACCTCCAGATGACCTCTAGATGACCTCTTGCTGACCTCCAGACGATATCCAGAGGACCTCCAGATGACCTCCAGATGACCTCCCGATGACCACTAGATGACCTCCAGATGACCTCCAGATGACCTCCAGATGACCTCCAGATGACCTCCAGATGACCTCCAGATGACCTCCAGATGACCTCCAGACTGACACAGATGACCTCCAGATGACCTCCAGATGACCTCCCAGATGACCTCAGATGACCTCTAGATGACCTCCAGATGACCTCCAGATGACCTCCAGATGACCTCTAGATGACCTCTCGATGACCTCCAGATGACCTCTAGATGACCTCCAGATGACCTCTAGAGGACCTCTGCCTGACCTCCAGATGACCTCCAGATGACCTCCAGATGACCTCCAGAGGACCTCCAGATGACCTCCAGATGACCTCTAGATGACCTCCGATGACCTCCAGATGACCTCTAGATGACCTCCAGATGACCTCCAGATGACCTCTAGATGACCTCCAGATGACCTCTAGATGACCTCCCAGGACCTCCCGATGACCTCCAGATGACCTCCAGATGACCTCCAGATGACCTCAGATGACCTCCATATGACCTCCGGATGACCTCTAGATGACCTCTAGATGACCTCCAGATGACCTCTAGATGACCTCTGGATGACCTCCAGATGACCTCCAGATGACCTCCAGATGACCTCTAGATGACCTCTGCCGACCTCCAGATGACCTCCAGATGACCTCCAGATGACCTCCAGATGACCTCCCGATGACCTCCAGATGACCTCCAGATGACCTGCCAGATGACCTCCCGATGACCTCCAGAGGGCCTCCCGAAGACCTCCAGATGACCTCTAGATGACCTCCAGATGACCTCCCAGATGACCTCTAGATGACCTCCAGATGACCTCCTGATGACCTCCCGATGACCTCCAGATGACCTCCAGATGACCTCCAGATGACCTCCAGATGATGACCTCAGATGACCTCCAGATGACCTCCAGATGACCTCCAGATGACCTCCAGATGACCTCCAGATGACCTCCGGATGACCTCTAGATGACCTCCAGATGACCTCCAGATGACCTCTAGATGACCTCCAGATGACCTCCAGATGACCTCCAGATGACCTCCAGATGACCTCTAGATGACCTCCAGATGACCTCCAGATGACTTCCAGATGACCTCCCAGATGACCTCCAGATGACCTCTAGATGACCTCCAGATGACCTCTAAATGACCTCCAGATGACCTCCAGATGACCTCCAGAGGACCTCCAGATGACCTCCAGATGACCTCCAGATGACCTCCAGATGACCTCCAGATGACCTCCAGATGACCTCCAGATGACCTCTAGATGACCTCTTGCTGACCTCAGACTCAGATGACCTCCAGAGGACCTCCCAGATGACCTCCAGATGACCTCCCGATGACCTCCAGATGACCTCTAGATGACCTCCCGATGACCTCCAGATGACTCCCGACTGACCTCTACCTGACCTCCGGATGACCTCTAGATGACCTCCAGATGACCTCCAGAGGACCTCCAGATGACCTCCAGATGACCTCCGGATGACATCCAGAGGACCTCCAGATGACCTCCAGATGACCTCCAGATGACCTCCAGATGACCTCTAGATGACCTCCAGATGACCTCCAGATGACCTCCAGATGACCTCCAGATGACCTCCGGATGACCTCTAGATGACCTCCAGATGACATCCAGAGGACCTCTAGATGACCTCCAGATGACCTCCAGATGACCTCCAGATGACCTCCAGATGACCTCCAGAGGACCTCCAGATGACCTCCAGATGACCTCCCGATGACCTCCAGATGACCTCCAGATGACCTCAAGATGACCTCCCGATGACCTCCAGATGACCTCCAGATGACCTCCATATGACCTCCAGATGACCTCTAGATGACCTCTAGATGACCTCCAGATGACCTCCAGATGACCTCCCGATGACCTCCAGATGACCTCTAGATGACCTCCAGATGACCTCCAGATGACCTCCCAGATGACCTCCCGATGACCTCCTGAAGATGACCTCTAGATGACCTCCAGATGACCTCCAGACGACCTCCAGATGACCTCCAGATGACCTCCAGATGACCTCCAGATGACCTCCAGATGACCTCCAGATGACCTCCAGATGACCTCCAGATGACCTCCCAGATGACCTCCAGATGACCTCCAGATGACCTCTAGATGACCTCTTGCTGACCTCAGACGACCTCCAGAGGACCTCCAGATGACCTCCAGAGGGCCTCCAGATGACCTCCAGATGACCTCTAGATGACCTGCCGCCATGACCTCCCGATGACCTCCAGAGGACCTCCCGATGACCTACCAGATGACCTCTAGATGACCTCCAGATGACCTCTAGATGACCTCCGATGACCTCTCGATGACCTCTCGATACTCCAGATGACCTCTAGATGACCTCCAGATGACCTCCAGATGACCTCCAGATGACCTCCAGATGACCTCCAGATGACCTCCAGATGACATCCAGATGGACCTCCAGACGACCTCTAGATGACCTCCAGCTGACCTCCAGATGACCTCCAGATGACCTCCAGATGACCTCCAGATGACCTCCCAGATGACCTCAGATGACCTCCAGATGACCTCAGATGACCTCCAGATGACATCCCAGATGACCTCCAGATGACCTCCAGATGACCTCTAGATGACCTCCAGATGACCTCCAGAGGACCTCTAGATGACCTCCAGGATGACCTCCAGATGACCTCCAGATGACCTCCGGATGACCTCCAGATGACCTCAGATGACCTCCAGATGACCTCCAGATGACCTCCAGATGACCTCCAGATGACCTCCAGATGACCTCTAGATGACCTCCAGATGACCTCCAGATGACCTCCAGATGACCTCTGGATGACCTCTAGATGACCTCCAGATGACCTCCCTAGATGACCTCCAGATGACCTCCAGATGACCTCCAGATGACCTCCAGATGACCTCCAGATGACCTCCAGATGACCTCCAGATGACCTCTAGATGACCTCCAGATGACCTCCAGATGACCTCCAGATGACCTCCAGATGACCTCTAGATGACCTCCAAGGCACCTCCAGATGACCTCCAGATGACCTCCAGATGACCTCCAGATGACCTCTAGATGACCTCCAGATGACCTCCAGATGAGCCTCCAGATGACCTCCAGATGACCTCCAGATGACCTCCAGATGACCTCCAGATGACCTCCAGATGACCTCCAGATGACCTCTAGATGACCTCTTGCTGACCTCAGACGACTCCAGAGGACCTCCAGATGACCTCCAGAGGACCTCCAGATGACCTCCAGATGACCTCCAGATGACCTGCCGGATGACCTCCCGATGACCTCCAGAGGACCTCCGATGACCTCCAGATGACCTCCAGATGACCTCCAGATGACCTCCAGATGACCTCCAGACCTGACCTCAGATGACCTCCAGATGACCTCCAGATGACCTCTAGATGACCTCCAGATGACCTCCCGATGACCTCTAGATGACCTCCAGATGACCTCCAGATGACCTCTAGATGACCTCCAGATGACCTCTAGATGACCTCTAGATGACCTCCAGATGACCTCCAGAGGACCTCCAGATGACCTCCAGATGACCTCCAGATGACCTCCAGAGGACCTCCAGATGACCTCCAGATGACCTCCAGATGACCTCCAGATGACCTCCAGATGACCTCCAGATGACCTCCGGATGACCTCCAGATGACCTCCCGATGACCTCCAGATGACCTCAGATGACCTCCAGATGACCTCCAGATGACCTCTAGATGACCTCTAGATGACCTCTAGATGACCTCTAGATGACCTCTAGATGACCTCTGGATGACCTCAGGATGACCTCCAGAGGACCTCCAGATGACCTCCAGGTGACCTCCCGTGCCTCCATGACCTCCGGCCAACCTCCAGATGACCTCCAGATGACCTCCCGATGACCTCTAGATGACCTCCAGATGACCTCCCGATGACCTCCAGATGACCTCCAGATGACCTCCAGATGACCTCCAGATGACCTCCGGATGACTTCCAGATGACCTCTAGATGACCTCTAGATGACCTCCAGATGACCTCCCGGATGACCTCCAGATGACCTCCAGATGACCTCCAGATGACCTCTAGATGACCTCCAGATGACCTCTAGATGACCTCTTGATGACCTCCAGACACTCAGATGACCTCCAGATGACCTCCAGATGACCTCCAGATGACCTCCAGAGGACCTCCCGATGACCTCCAGATGACCTCTAGATGACCTCCAGATGACCTCTAGATGACCTCCAGATGACCTCCAGATGACCTCCGGATGACCTCCAGATGACCTCTAGATGACTTCCAGATGACCTCTAGATGACCTCCCGATGACCTCCAGATGACCTCTAGATGACCTCCAGATGACCTCTAGATGACCTCCAGATGACCTTCCAGATGACCTCCAGATGACCTCCAGATGACCTCCAGGTGACCTCCAGGATGACCTCTAGATGACCTCTAGATGACCTCCAGATGACCTCCAGAGGACCTCCAGATGACCTCTAGATGACCTCCCGATGACCTCCCGATGACCTCCCAGATGACCTCCCGATGACCTCCAGATGACCTCCAGATGACCTCTAGATGACCTCCAGATGACCTCCAGATGACCTCTAGATGACCTCCCTGATGACCTCCAGATGACCTCCAGATGACCTCCCAGATGACCTCTAGATGACCTCCAGATGACCTCCAGATGACCTCTAGGAGACCTCCAGATGACCTCTAGATGACCTCTAGATGACCTCCAGATGACCTCCAGATGACCTCCAGATGACCTCCAGATGACATCCAGATGACCTCCAGATGACCTCCAGATGACCTCCAGATGACCTCCAGATGACCTCCAAGATGACCTCCAGATGACCTCCAGATGACCTCCAGATGACCTCCAGATGACCTCCAGATGACCTCCAGATGACCTCCAGATGACCTCCAGATGACCTCTAGATGACCTCCCACATGACCTCCAGATGACCTCTAGATGACCTCAGAGGCCTCGATGACCTCCAGATGACCTCTAGATGACCTCTGACCTCAGATGACCTCCAAATGACCTCCAGATGACCTCCAGATGACCTCCAGATGACCTCCAGATGACCTCCAGAGGACCTCATCCTCCAGATGACTTCCAGATGACCTCCAGATGACCTCCAGATGACCTCCAGATGACCTCTTGCTGACCTCCAGATGACCTCTAGATGACCTCCAGATGACCTCCAGATGACCTCCCGATGAGCCTCCAGATGACCTCCAGATGACCTCCAGATGACCTCCAGATGACCTCTAGATGACCTCCCAGATGACCTCCAGATGACCTCTAGATGACTTCCAGATGACCTCTAGATGACCTCCTAGATGACCTCTCCGACGACCTCTAGATGACCTCCAGATGACCTCCAGATGACCTCCAGATGACCTCCAGATGACCTCTAGATGACCTCTTGCTGACCTCCGATGACCTCCAGATGACCCTCAGATGACCTCTAGATGACCTCCAGATGACCTCTAGATGACCTCCAGATGACCTCCAGATGACCTCTGGATGACCTCCCTGATGACCTCCAGATGACCTCCCAGATGACCTCTAGATGACCTCCCAGATGACCTCCCGATGACCTCTAGATGACCTCCAGATGACCTCCAGGATGACCTCTAGATGACCTCCAGATGACCTCTAGATGACCTCCAGATGACCTCTAGATGACCTCCAGATGACCTCCAGATGACCTCTAGATGACCTGCCCTGGATGACCTCCAGATGACCTCCAGATGACTTCCAGATGACCTCCAGATGACCTCCAGATGACTTCCAGATGACCTCCAGAGGGCCTCCAGATGACCTCCAGATGACCTCTAGATGACCTCCAGATGACCTCCCAGATGACCTCAAGATGACCTCCCGATGACCTCCAGATGACCTCCAGATGACCTCCAGAGGACCTCCAATGACCTCCAGATGACCTCCAGATGACCTCTAGATGACCTCCAGATGACCTCCCAGATGACCTCCTAGATGACCTCCAGATGACCTCCAGATGACCTCTAGATGACCTCCAGATGACCTCTAGATGACCTCTTGCTGACCTCCAGATGACCTCCAGATGACATCAGGACCTCCAGATGACCTCCAGATGACCTCCAGATGACCTCCAGATGACCTTCAGATGACCTCTAGATGACCTCCAGATGACCTCCAGATGACCTCTAGATGACCTCCAGATGACCTCAGATGACCTCTAGATGACCTCCAGATGACCTCTAGATGACCTCTAGCTGACCTCCAGGCCAGCCTCCAGGACGACCTCCAGATGACCTCCAGAGGACCTCCAGATGACCTCCAGATGACCTCTAGATGACCTCCAGACGACCTCCCGGACCTCCAGAGATGACCTCTAGATGACCTCCAGATGACCTCTAGATGACCTCCAGATGACCTCCCAGATGACCTCCAGATGACCTCCAGATGACCTCCATGATGACCTCTAGATGACCTGCCAGATGACTTCCAGATGACCTCTGGATGACCTCCCGATGACCTCCAGATGACCTCAGATGACCTCCATATGACCTCCAGATGACCTCTAGATGACCTCTAGATGACCTCCAGATGACCTCTAGATGACCTCCAGATGACCTCCAGATGACCTCCAGATGACCTCCAGATGACCTCCAGATGACCTCCAGATGACCTCCAGATGACCTCCAGATGACCTCCAGATGACCTCCAGATGACCTCCAGATGACCTCTGGATGACCTCCAGATGACCTCCAGATGACCTCCCAGATGACCTCCAGATGACCTCCAGATGACCTCCAGATGACCTCTAGATGACCTCCAGATCCAGATGACCTCCAGATGACCTCCGATGACCTCCAGATGACCTCTGGATGACCTCCGGATGACCTCTAGATGACCTCCAGATGACCTCTAGATGACTTCCAGATGACCTCTGGATGACCTCTAGATGACCTCCAGATGACCTCCCGATGACCTCCAGATGACCTCAGATGACCTCCGGATGACTTCCAGATGACCTCTGGATGACCTCTTGATGACCTCTGGATGACCTCCAGATGACCTCCAGATGACCTCCAGATGACCTCCAGATGACCTCCAGATGACCTCTAGATGACCTCCAGATGACCTCCAGATGACCTCCCAGATGACCTCTATGACCTCCAGATGACCTCTAGATGACCTCCAGATGACCTCTAGATGACCTCTTGCTGACCTCCAGATGACCTCCAGATGACCTCCAGATGACCTCTAGATGACCTCCAGATGACCTCCAGATGACCTCTAGGCCCTCCGGATGACCTCCAGATGACCTCTCAGATGACCTCCCGATGACCTCCAGATGACCTCTAGATGACCTCCAGATGACCTCCAGATGACCTCTAGATGACCTCCAGATGACCTCCCGATGACCTCTAGATGACCTCCAGATGACCTCCAGATGACCTCTAGATGACCTCCAGATGACCTCCAGATGACCTCCAGATGACTCCCAGGACCTCCAGATGACCTCCAGATGACCTCCAGATGACCTCCAGATGACCTCCAGATGACCTCCAGATGACCTCCAGATGACCTCCAGATGACCTCTAGATGACCTCCAGATGACCTCAGGAGGACCTCCAGATGACCTCCAGATGACCTCTAGATGACCTCTAGATGACCTCGCAGATGACCTCTAGATGACCTCAGATGACCTCCAGATGACCTCCAGATGACCTCCAGATGACCTCCAGATGACCTCCAGATGACCTCCAGATGACCTCTAGATGACCTCCAGATGACCTCCAGATGACCTCCAGATGACCTCAGATGACCTCCAGATGACCTCCAGATGACCTCTAGATGACCTCTAGATGACCTCCAGATGACCTCTAGATGACCTCCAGATGACCTCTGGATGACCTCCAGATGACCTCCAGATGACCTCCAGATGACCTCCAGATGACCTCCCGATGACCTCCAGATGACCTCTAGATGACCTCCAGATGACCTCCAGATGACCTCCACCTCTGACGACCTCCAGATGACCTCCAGATGACCTCTAGATGACCTCCAGATGACCTCTAGATGACCTCCAGATGACCTCTAGATGACCTCCAGATGACCTCCAGATGACCTCTAGATGACCTCCAGATGACCTCCAGATGACCTCCAGATGACCTCCAGATGACCTCCAGATGACCTCCAGATGACCTCCAGATGACCTCCAGATGACCTCTAGATGACCTCCGGATGACCTCTAGATGACCTCTAGATGACCTCCAGATGACCTCTAGATGACCTCCAGATGACCTCCCGATGACCTCCAGATGACCTCCGGATGACCTCCAGATGACCTCCAGATGACCTCCAGATGACCTCCAGATGACCTCCAGATGACCTCTAGATGACCTCCGATGACCTCCAGATGACCTCCAGATGACCTCCAGACGACCTCTAGATGACCTCCAGATGACCTCCA
Source organism: Drosophila repletoides (assembly GCA_018150835.1). Taxonomy (NCBI): domain Eukaryota; kingdom Metazoa; phylum Arthropoda; class Insecta; order Diptera; family Drosophilidae; genus Drosophila; species Drosophila repletoides. The sequence continues at coordinate 108,866 of JAECWQ010000103.1, read as the reverse complement.
GATGACCTCTAGATGACCTCCAGATGACCTCTAGATGACCTCTTGATGACCTCCAGACCTCCAGATGACCTCCAGATGACCTCTAGATGACCTCCAGATGACCTCCAGATGACCTCTGGCCTCTAGATGACCTCCCAGATGACCTCTAGATGACCTCCAGATGACCTCTAGATGACCTCCAGATGACCTCTAGATGACCTCCAGATGACCTCCAGATGACCTCTAGATGACCTCCAGATGACCTCTAGATGACCTCCGGATGACCTCCAGATGACCTCTAGATGGCCTCCAGATGACCTCCAGATGACCTCTAGATGACCTCCAGATGACCTCCAGATGACCTCTAGATGACCTCCAGATGACCTCCAGATGACCTCCAGATGACCTCCAGATGACCTCCAGATGACCTCTAGATGACCTCCAGATGACCTCCAGATGACCTCTAGGATGACCTCTAGATGACCTCCAGATGACCTCTAGATGACCTCCAGATGACCTCTAGATGACCTCCAGATGACCTCAGATGACCTCTAGATGACCTCCAGATGACCTCCCGATGACCTCCAGATGACCTCCGGATGACCTCCAGATGACCTCTAGATGACCTCTAGATGACCTCCAGATGACCTCCAGATGACCTCCAGATGACCTCCAGATGACCTCCGGATGACCTCCAGATGACCTCCAGATGACCTCCAGATGACCTCCAGATGACCTCTAGATGACCTCCAGATGACCTCCAGATGACCTCCCAGATGACCTCCAGATGACCTCTAGATGACCTCTAGATGACCTCCAGATGACCTCTAGATGACCTCCAGATGACCTCTAGATGACCTCCAGATGACCTCCAGATGACCTCCAGATGACCTCCAGATGACCTCCAGATGACCTCTAGATGACCTCCAGATGACCTCTAGATGACCTCTGGATGACCTCCAGATGACCTCTAGATGACCTCCGGATGACCTCCAGATGACCTCTAGATGACCTCCAGATGACCTCTAGATGACCTCCAGAGGACCTCCAGATGACCTCTAGATTACCTCCAGATGACCTCCAGATGACCTCTAGGCCTCCATGACCTCCCGATGACCTCTAGATGACCTCTAGATGACCTCCAGATGACCTCCAGATGACCTCCAGATGACCTCCAGATGACCTCCAGATGACCTCTAGATGACCTCCCATGACCTCTCGATGACCTCTAGATGACTTCCAGATGACCTCTAGATGACCTCTGGATGACCTCTGATGACCTCGATGACCTCCAGATGTCCTCCAGATGACCTCCAGATGACCTCCAGATGACCTCCAGATGACCTCCAGATGACCTCCAGATGACCTCCAGATGACCTCTAGATGACCCAGAGACCTCTAGATGACCTCCAGATGACCTCCAGTGACAGTGACCTCTAGATGACCTCCAGATGACCTCCCGATGACCTCCAGACCTCTGATGACCTCCAGATGACCTCTAGGCCACCTCTGGATGACCTCCAGATGACCTCTAGATGACCTTCCAGATGACCTCCCAGATGACCTCTACATGACCTCCAGATGACCTCCCGTGACCTCCAGGATGACCTCTAGATGACCTCCAGATGACCTCCAGATGACCTCCAGATGACCTCCAGATGACCTCCAGATGACCTCCAGATGACCTCTAGGGACCTCCAGATGACCTCCAGGTGGCCTCTAGATGACCTCCCAGATGACCTCTAGATGACCTGCCCAGATGACCTCCGGATGACCTCTAGATGACCTCCAGATGACCTCTAGATGACCTCTAGATGACCTCCAGATGACCTCCCAGATGACCTCCGGATGACCTCCAGATGACCTCCAGGCCGGCCTCCCGGATGACCTCCCGGATGACCTCCAGATGACCTCCAGATGACCTCCCGAGGACCTCTGATGACCTCCAGATGACCTCTAGATGACCTCCAGATGACCTCCAGATGACCTCTAGAGGACCTCCAGATGACCTCTGATGACCTCTGGATGACCTCAGATGGCCTCTAGATGACCTCCAGATGACCTCCAGGCAGAGCCTCCAGATGGCCTCCCGGATAACCTCTAGATGACCTCCAGATGACCTCCAGGTGACCTCTAGATGACCTCCCAGATGACCTCCAGATGACCTCTAGAGGACCTCCAGATGACCTCCAGATGACCTCTGGATGACCTCCAGATGACCTCCAGATGACCTCCGAATGACCTCCCGGATGACCTCCAGATGACCTCCAGGCCTCCAGATGACCTCTAGATGACCTCCAGATGACCTCCAGATGACCTCAGGCAACCTCCAGATGACCTCCGAGAGCCGACCTCCAGATGGCCTCTAGATGACCTCCAGATGACCTCCAGGCTGACCTCTAGATGACCTCCAGATGACCTCCAGGCAACCTCCAGATGACCTCCAGATGACCTCCAGATGACCTCAGATGACCTCCAGATGACCTCTGATGACCTCCCAGATGACCTCTAGATGACCTCCAGATGACCTCCAGATGACCTCTGGATGACCTCCAGATGACCTCTAGATGACCTCCAGATGACCTCTAGATGACCTCCAGATGACCTCCAATGACCTCCGGATGGCCTCCAGATGACTTCCCAGATGACCTCCGGATGACCTCCAGATGACCTCCAGATGACCTCTGGAGGACCTCCAGGCCCTGGCCTCTGGACGACCTCGGATGACCTCCAGCCAACCTCCAGATGACCTCTAGATGACCTCCTAGATGACCTCCAGATGACCTCTAGATGACCTCCAGTTGACCTCTGGATGACCTCTAGATGACCTCCAGATGACCTCCCTGTGACCTCCAGATGAGCCTCTAGATGGCCTCCAGATGACCTCCAGATGACCTCCCGATGACCTCTGGGTGACTTCCAGATGACCTCCAGATGACCTCCAGATGACCTCCGGATGACCTCTAGATGACCTCCAGATGACCTCTAGACGGCCTCTAGATGACCTCCAGATGACCTCTAGATGACCTCCAGATGACCTCCAGATGACCTCCAGATGACCTCTAGGGACCTCTAGATGACCTCCCGGCCTCCCTCAGATGACCTCCAGATGACCTCTAGATGACTTCAGAGGACCTGCTGACCTCCAGATGACCTCCAGATGACCTCCAGGGGCCTCAGAGGACCTCCCGATGACCTCTACAGATGACCTCCAGATGACCTCTAGATGACCTCCCATGGCCTCTGGCTGACCTCCAGATGACCTCCAGATGACCTCCAGATGACCCTGATGACCTCTAGATGACCTCCCAGATGACCTCTAGATGAGCCTCAGATGACCTCCAGATGACCTCCAGAGGACCTCTAGGTGGCCTCCAGATGACCTCTAGACGACCTCCAGAGGACCTCCAGATGACCTCTAGACCTCTAGGACCTCTGAGATGACCTCCCAGACGATCTCCAGAGACCTCCAGATGACCTCCAAGGCCTCTGGACCTCCGGATGACCTCTAGGCCAGCCTCCAGATGACCTCTCCAGATGACCTCCCAGACGACCTCCCGGATGACCTCAAGGCCAGACCTCCAGATGACCTCTGGGCTGACCTCCAGATGACCTCTAGATGACCTCCAGATGACCTCCCAGATGACCTCCAGATGACCTCAAGATGACCTCCAGATGACCTCCAGATGACCTCAGATGACCTCTAGATGACCTCCAGATGACCTCTAGATGACTTCCAGATGACCTCCAAGATGACCTCCAGATGACCTCTAGGCCTAGCCTCTGGGATGACCTCCAAGATGACCTCCAGATGACCTCCAGATGACCTCCAGATGACCTCCAGATGACCTCTGGATGACCTCTAGATGACCTCCAGGATGCCTCCAGATGACCTCTAGATGACCTCAGGCCCAGGCCTCGATGGCCCTAGGCCGACCTCCAGATGACCTCTAGATGACCTCCAGGCCAGCCCTCTAGATGACCTCCAGATGACCTCCAGGATGACCTCCGGGCCAGCCTCCAGGCCACCTCCAGGCTTCCTCCAGATGACCTCTAGGACCTCCAGATGACCTCTAGATGACCTCCAGATGACCTCCAGGCTGGCCTCTCAGATGACCTCCCAGGTGGCCACTAGATGACCTCCAGATGACCTCTAGATGACCTCCGGGACCCCAGATGACCTCCAGATGACCTCTAGATGACCTCCAGGCCTCCAGATGACCTCCAGATGACCTCCAGATGACCTCTGGGCTGACCTCCAATGACCTCTAGATGACCTCAGATGACCTCCAGATGACCTCTAGATGACCTCCAGATGACCTCCAGATGACCTCCCAATACCAGATGACCTCCAGATGACCTCCAGGTGACCTCCAGATGACCTCCAGATGACCTCCAGACCTCAGGTGACCTCAAGATGACCTCCAGATGACCTCAGATGACCTCTAGATGACCTCTGGCTGACCTCCCAGGCAACTTCGAGACCTCAGGCCCATGACCTCCCAGATGACCTCTAGGTGACCTCCAGATGACCTCCAGATGACCTCCAGATGACCTCTAGATGGCCTCTAGATGACCTCCCAGGCCACCTCCAGATGACCTCCAGATGACCTCCAGGCCGACCTCCCAGGCGACCTCTAGGCCAACTCCCTCTAGATGACCTCCAGATGACCTCTAGATGACCTCCAGATGACCTCCAGATGACCTCTGGATGACCCGAATGACCTCTAGATGACCTCTGGCTGACCTCCAGATGGCCTCTGGAGGACCTCCGGATGACCTCTAGACCTCCCAGTGAGCCTCAGATGACCTCCAGATGACCTCTAGATGACCTCCAGATGACCTCCAGAGGACCTCCCGATGACCTCCAGATGACCTCCAGATGACCTCTAGATGACCTCCGGATGACCTCTAGATGACCTCCAGATGACCTCCAGATGACCTCTAGATGACCTCTAGAGGGCCTCTAGAGGACCTCTGACCTCCCGAATGACCTCAGGTGACCTCCCAGATGACCTCCAGACCAGCCTCCGGATGACCTCAAGATGACCTCCAGATGACCTCCCTGCTGACCTCCAGATGACCTCCAGATGACCTCTAGATGACCTCCCAGGCCTCTAGGCTGACCTCTAAAGGCCTCAGACGACCCCAGAGACCTCCAGGCCACCTCCAGATGACCATCAGCCAGACCTCCAGATGACCTCTAGATGACCTCCAGATGACCTCCAGATGACCTCAGGGGATGACCTCCAGATGACCTCCAGATGACCTCCCAGAGGACCTCCCGATGACCTCTAGATGACCTCCCAGATGACCTCTCAGTGACCTCTAGATGACAGCCTCCAGATGACCTCTAGACTGACCTCCCAGATGACCTCCAGGCCAGCCTCCCAGGCCTCCAGGCCGACCTCCAGATGACCTCTAGATGACCTCCAGACGACCTCTAGATGACCTCAGATGACCTCAGATGACCTCCAGAGGCCTCCAGACAACCTCCAGGGCCTCCAGAATGACCTCCAGAGGACCTCCCAATGACCTCTAAATGACCTCCCATTGACCTCTGGCCATCCAGATGACCTCTAGGCCTCCAGACCTCCAGATGACCTCTAGATGACCTCAGATGGCCTCAAGATGGCCTCCCGGATGACCTCCAGATGACCTCCAGATGACCTCCAGATGACCTCTAGGGGACCTCCAGATGACCTCTAGATGACCTCAGATGACCTCGCCATGACCTCTAGATGACCTCCAGATGACCTCCAGATGACCTCTAGATGACCTCCAGATGACCTTCCAATGACCTCTAGATGACCAGATGACCTCTAGATGACCTCCAGATGACCTCCAGATGACCTCCAGATGACCTCTAGATGACCTCCAGATGACCTCTAGATGACCTCCAGATGACCTCCATTGGCGAGATGACCTCCAGATGACCTCTTGATGACCTCCAGATGACATCCCATTGGCCTCTAGATGACCTCTACATGATATCCAGACGACCTCCAGATGACCTCTAGATGACCTCCCGTGACCTCTAGATGACCTCCAGATGACCTCCAGATGACCTCCAGATGACCTCCAGATGACCTCCAGATGACCTCCAGATGACCTCCGGATGACTTCTAGATGACCTCTAGATGACCTCCGGATGACCTCTAGATGACCTCTAGATGACCTCCAGATGACCTCTAGATGACCTCCAGATGACCTCCAGATGACCTCTAGATGACCTCCAGATGACCTCCAGATGACCTCTAGATGACCTCCAGATGACCTCTAGATGACCTCCCGATGACCTCTGGACAGCCTCCAGGGATGACCTCTAGATGACCTCTGGCTGACCTCCAGGGCCTCAAGACCACCTCCCGATGGCCTCTAGATGACCTCCAGGTGACCTCCAGATGACCTCCAGTGACCTCAGATTGACCTCCAGATGACCTCCAGACCCAGCCTCCAGATGACCTCTAGATGACCTCTAGATGACCTCCGGATGACCTCCAGATGACCTCTAGATGGCCTCCAGATGACCTCCAGATGACCTCCAGATGACCTCCAGATGACCTCTAGGCCTCCCCTCCAGAATGACCTCGATGACCTCCAGATGACCTCTAGACGACTTCCAGATGACCTCCAGATGACCTCTCAGATCTTCCAGATGACCTCCAGAGGACTTCCAGATGACCTCTGGATGCCCTCTGATGACCTCTAGATGACCTCTAGATGACCTTCAGATGACCTCCAGATGACCTCCAGATGACCTCTAGATGACCTCTAGATGACCTCTAGATGACCTCTAGATGACCTCTCAGATGACCTCCGGATCCTGACCTCCAGATGACCTCTCGATAACCTCCGGATGACCTCAAGACCCGCCTGGCTCCGATGACCTCCCAGATGACCTCCAGAGCCTCCCGATGACCTCCAGGCCAGCCTCCAATAGATGACCTCCAGATGACCTCTAGAGGGCCTCCAGCCAGGACCTCCAGATGACCTCCAGATGACCTCCAGATGACCTCCGGGCCGACCTCCAGATGACCTCCAGATGACCTCTAGATGACCTCCGATGACCTCTAGATGACCTCTAGATGACCTCCAGATGACCTCCAGATGACCTCTGGATGACCTCCCGATGACCTCCAGATGACCTCTAGATGACCTCCAGATGACCTCAGATGACCTGACCTCCCGGATGACCTCTAGATGACCTCAGATGACATCCAGATGACCTCTAGATGACCTCCAGATGACCTCCAGATGACAGAGGACCTCTAGATGACCTCCAGATGACCTCCAGATGACCTCTAGGAGGACCTCTAGATGACCTCCAGATGACCTCTAGATGACCTCCAGATGACCTCCAGATGACCTCTAGATGACCTCCGGATGACCTCCAGATGACCTCTAGATGACCTCCAGATGACCTCCAGATGACCTCTAGATGACCTCCAGATGACCTCTAGATGACCTCTAGATGACCTCCAGATGACCTCCAGATGACCTCTGGATGACCTCCGGATGACCTCTAGATGACCTCCAGATGACCTCCCGATGACCTCCAGATGACCTCTGGATGACCTCTAGATGACCTCCAGATGACCTCTAGATGACCTCCAGATGACCTCCAGATGACCTCCGGATGACCTCTAGATGACCTCCAGATGACCTCTAGATGACCTCCAGATGACCTCCAGATGACATGGATGCTTCCAGATGACCTCAGATGACCATCTAGATGACCTCCAGATGACCTCTAGATGACCTCCCAGATGACCTCCCAGATGACCTCCAGATGACCTCGAGATGACCTCCAGATGACCTCTAGATGACCTCCAGATGACCTCCAGATGACCTCTAGATGACCTCCAGATGACCTCCAGATGACCTCCAGATGACCTCCAGAGGACCTCCAGATGACCTCTAGAGGACCCTCCAGATGACCTCTCTAGATGACCTCCAGATGAGGGCCTCTAGACGACCTCCAGATGGCACCTCCAGATGACCTCCCTATGACCTCTAGATGACCTCCAGATGACCTCCAGATAGCCTCAGGATGACCTCCAGATGACCTCTAGGCCAGACTCCCAGATGACCTCCAGATGACCTCCAGACACCTGCAGATGACCTCAGATGACCTCCAGATGACCTCTAGATGACCTCCAGATGACCTCTAGAGCCACCTCCAGATGACCTCCAGAGCACTTAGATGACTGACCTCCCGATGACCTCTGACCTCTAGATGACCTCCCGGATGACCTCTAGATGACCTCCAGATGACCTCCAGAGGACCTCCCGACGACCTCCAGGATGACCTCTAGATGACCTCCGGATGACCTCTAGATGACCTCCAGATGACCTCCGGATGACCTCCAGATGACCTCTGGATGACCTCCGGATGACCTCTAGATGACCTCTAGATGACCTCCGGATGACCTCTAGATGACCTCCAGATGACCTCAGATGACCTCCAGATGACCTCCAGATGACCTCCAGATGACCTCCAAATGACCTCCAGATGACCTCCAGATGACCTCCAGATGACCTCCAGATGACCACCAGATGACCTCCAGATGACCTCCCGGATGACCTCTAGATGACCTCCAGATGACCTCCAGATGACCTCCAGGATGACCTCTGGATGACCTCCAGATGACCTCTAGATGACCTCCAGATGACCTCCAGATGACCTCTAGATGACCTCCCAGATGACCTCTCATGACCTCCTCGATGACCTCTAGATGACCTCCAAATGACCTCTGGATGACCCTCCAGATGACCTCTGGATGACCTCCAGATGACCTCTAGATGACCTCCGATGACCTGACGTCCAGATGACCTCCAGATGACCTCCGGATGACCTCTAGATGACCTCCAGATGACCTCCAGATGACCTCCAGATGACCTCCAGATGACCTCTAGATGACCTCTAGATGACCTCCAGAGGATGTCCTGATGACCTAGATGACCTCCAGATGACCTCTAAGATGACCTCCAGATGACCTCTAGATGACCTCCAGATGACCTCTAGATGACCTCTAGATGACCTCCGGATGACCTCTAGATGACCTCCAGATGACCTCCGGATGACCTCCAGATGACCTCTAGATGACCTCCGGATGACCTCCAGATGACCTCTAGATGACCTCAGATGACCTCCAGATGACCTCCAGGATGACCTCTAGACGACCTCCTCTGATGGACCTCTAGATGACCTCTAGATGACCTCTGGATGACCTCTGGATGACCTCTAGATGACATCCGGATGACCTCTGGATGACCTCTAGATGACATCCGGATGACCTCTAGATGACCTCTAGATGACCTCCAGATGACCTCTAGATGACCTCCAGATGACCTCAGATGACCTCTAGATGACCTCTAGATGACCTCCGGATGACCTCCAGATGACCTCTAGATGACCTCCAGATGATGACCTCCAGATGACCTCCCGGACCTCCCTAGGCCAGCCTCCAGATGACCTCCGGATGACCTCCAGATGACCTCTGGATGACCTCTCGATGACCATCAGATGACCTCTGGATGACCTCTGGATGACCTCCGGATGACCTCCAGATGACCTCCAGATGACCTCTAGATGACTTCCAGATGACCTCTGGATGACCTCCCGATGACCTCAGATGACCTCCGGATGACTTCCAGATGACCTCTGGATGACCTCCCTTGATGACCTCTAGATGACCTCTAGATGACCTCCAGATGACCTCCAGATGACCTCCAGATGACCTCCAGATGACCTCTAGATGACCTCCAGATGACCTGAGATGACCTCTAGATGACCTCTAGATGACCTCCAGATGACCTCTAGATGACCTCCAGATGACCTCCAGATGACCTCCAGATGACCTCATGACCTCCATACTTCCAGATGACCTCTAGATGACCTCCCAGATGACCTCCAGATGACCTCCGATGACCTCCCGATGACCTCCCGATGACCTCCAGATGACCTCCGGATGACCTCTAGATGACCTCTAGATAACCTTCAGATGACCTCTAGATGACCTCAAGATGACCTCTGGATGACCTCTAGAGGACCTCCCGATGACCTACAGATGACCTCTAGATGACCTCTAGATAACCTCTAGATAACCTCTAGATGACTTCCAGATGACCTCTGGATGACCTCCCGATGACCTCCAGATGACCTCAGATGACCTCCAGATGACCTCCGGATGACCTCTAGATGACCTCTAGATGACCTCCAGATGACCTCCAGATGACCTCCCGAAAGGCCTCCAGATGACCTCAGATGACCTCCAGATGACTTCTAGATGACCTTCCATGACATCCCAGATGACCTCTAGATGACCTCCCGATGACCTCCAGATGACCTCTAGATGACCTCCAGATGACCTCCAGATGACCTCCAGATGACCTCCAGATGACATCAGATGACCTCTAGATGACCTCCGATGACCTCCAGACGACCTCTAGATGACCTCCAGATGACCTCCAGATGACCTCCAGATGACCTCCAGATGACCTCTAGATGACACCCGAATGACCTCTAGATGACCTCCAGATGACCTCTCGAATGACCTCCCGATGACCTCTAGATGGCCTCCAGATGACCTCCAGACCTCTAGATGACCTCCTCCAGATGACCTCTAGATGACCTCCGGATGACCTCTAGATGACCTCCAGATGACCTCAATGACCTCCGGATGACCTCCTCTAGATGACCTCCAGATGACCTCTAGATGACCTCCAGATGACCTCCAGATGACCTCTAGATGACCTCCAGATGACCTCTAGGTTTCCCTCCAGATGACCTCCAGATGACCTCTCAGATGACCTCTCGATGACCTCTGGATGACCTCCAAGATGACCTCCGATGACCTCAGATGACCTCCAGATGACCTCCAGATGACCTCTACCCCAGATGACCTCCGGATGACCTCCCCATGACCTCCAGATGACCTCCCGGATGACCTCCAGATGACCTCCCAGATGACCTCTGGGACCTCCCAAGACCTCGATGACCTCCGGCCAGACCTCCAGATGACCTCCAGATGACCTCCAGATGACCTCCAGATGACCTCCAGATGACCTCCAGACCTCCAGATGACCTCCAGATGACCTCCAGATGACCTCTAGATGACCTCCGGATGACCTCCGGATGACCTCCAGATGACCTCCAGATGACCTCCCAGATGACCTCTAGATGACCTCCAGATGACCTCCCGATGACCTCCCCATGACCTCCAGGCCATGACCTGACCTCCAGATGACCTCCAGATGACCTCCAGATGACCTCCAGATGACCTCCAGATGACCTCTATGCCAGCAGCTGACCTCCAGACGACTACAATGACCTCCCAGATGACCTCCAGAGGACCTCAGATGACCTCCAGATGACCTCCAGATGACCTCCCATATGACCTCTAGATGACCTCCAGATGGCCTCCCAGGTGGCCTCCAGATGACCTCCAGGCCACCTTTAGATGACCTCCCGATGACCTCTCAGTGACCTCTGGATGACCTCCAGATGACCTCTAGATGACCTCCAGATGACCTCCGGATGACCTCCAGATGGCCTCCTAGATGACCTCCAGATGACCTCCAGAGGACCTCCCAGATGACCTCAGGCGGACCTCCAGATGACCTCCAGATGACCTCCAGATGACCTCCAGATGACCTCCAGATGACCTCCAGATGACCTCCAAGGCCTCCAGATGACCTCCCAGATGACCTCTAGATGACCTCCAAAATGACCTCTAGATGACCTCCATATGACCTCCAGATGACCTCCAGATGACCTCTCCAGATGACCTCTAGATGACCTCCAGAGCCTTCCAGATGACCTCTAGATGACCTCCAGATGACCACTCGATGACCTCTAGATGACCTCCAGATGACCTCCAGATGACCTCCATATGACCTCCAGATGACCTCCAGATGACCTCCAGATGACCTCCAGATGACCTCCAGATGACCTCCTCGGATGACCTCCTAGATGACTTCCAGATGACCTCCAGATGACCTCTAGATGACCTCCAGATGACCTCAGAGGACCTCCAGATGACCTCCGACATGACCTCCAGATAACCTCTAGATGACCTCCATGTGACCTCCAGATGACCTCTAGATGACCTCCCGATGACCTCCGGATGACCTCTAGATGACCTCCAGGTGACCTCTAGATGACCTCCAGATGACCTCCAGATGACCTCCAGATGACCTCCCGGATGACACTAGATGACCTCCAGATGACCTCCTGGTGACCTCCAGATGACCTCCCAGATGACCTCCAGATGACCTCTAGATGACCTCGCCAGTGACCTCCAGATGACCTCTAGATGACCTCCAGATGACCTCCCAGATGACCTCCAGATGACCTCCGGATGACCTCCAGATGACCTCAGATGACCTCCGGATGACCTCCTGATGACCTCCGATGACCTCTAGATGACCTTCCAGATGACCTCCAGATGACCTCCACATGACACTCCAGCATGACATCTCGATGACCTCCAGATGACCTCCAGATGACCTCAGCGATGACCTCCAGATGACCTCCCGGATGAATTCTAGATGACCTCCAGATGACGTCCAGATGACCTCTGGATGACCTCCAGATGACCTCCAGAGGACCTGCCAGATGACCTCCATGACCTCCAGATGACCTCCAGATAACCTCTAGATGACCTCTAGATGACTTCCAGATGACCTCTAGATGACCTCCAGATTGACATCCAGATGACCTCTAGATGACCTCCAGATTACCTCCAGATGACCTCTAGATGACTTCCAGATGACCTCCAGAGGACCTCCAGATGACCTCCAGATGACCTCTAAATGACCTCTAGGCTGACCGGCCTCTGAGGACCTCTAGATGACCTCCAGATGACCTCCAGAGGACCTCTAGGTGACCCTCAGATGACCTTCCAGATGACCTCCCGATGACCTCTAGATGACCTCCAGATGACCTCCAGATGCCCTCTAGATGACCTCTAGATGACCTCCAGATGACCTCTAGATGACCTCAGATGACCTCTAGATGACCTAGATGACCAAATGACCTCCAGATGACCTCCTGATGGCCTCTAGATGACCTCCAGATGACCTCTAGGTGACCTCCAGATGACCTCCAGATGACCTCCAGATGACCTCCAGATGACCTCTAGATGACCTCCAGATGACCTCCAGATGACCTCTAGATGACCTCTAGATGACCTCTAGACGACCTCCAGATGACCTCCAGATGACCTCCAGATGACCTCAGGATGACCTCCAGATGACCTCCGGATGACCTCGAGATGACCTCTAGATGACCTCAAGATGACCTCTAGATGACCTCCAGATGACCTCCAGATGACCTCTAGATGACCTCCAGATGACCTCTAGATGACCTCCAGATGACCTCCAGATGACCTCCAGATGACCTCTAGATGACCTCAGATGACCTCCAGATGACCTCCAGATGACCTCTGACCTCTAGATGACCTCCAAATGACCTCTAGATGACCTCCAGATGACCTCTAGATGACCTCAGACCACCTCCAAGATGACCTCTAGATGACCTCCAGATGACCTCTAGATGACCTCAGATGACCTCCGATGACCTCCTAGATGACCTCCAGATGACCTCCAGATGACCTCTAGATGACCTCGGATGACCTCTAGATGACCTCCAGATGACCTACATTATGACCTCCAGATGACCTCCAGATGGCCTCCAGATGACCTCAAGATGGCACCTCAGATGACCTCCAGATGACCTCTAGATGACCTCTAGATGACCTCTAGATGACCCAGCCTCTCGGCGACCTCCAGATGACCTCCCAGATGACCTCCAGATGACCTCCAGATGACATCCAGGGACCTCTAGATGACCTCCAGATGACATCCAAATGACCTCTAGATGACCTCCGGATGACCTCTAGATGACCTCCAGATGACCTCCAGATGACCTCTAGATGACCTCTAGACGACCTCTAGAGGACCACCCAATAACCTCCAGATGACCTCCAGATGACCTCCAGATGACCTCTAGATGACCTGCCCGATGACCTCTCGATGACCTCCGATATGACCTCCAGATGACCTCCACCCATGACCTCCAGATGACCTCCAGATGGCCTCCAGATGACCTCCAGATGACCTCTAGGATGACCTCTAGATGACCTCCCAGTGACCTCCAGAGCCACCTCCATATGACCTCCAGCTGACCTCCCCTATGACCTCCAGATGACCTCCAGATGACCTCCAGATGACCTCCAGATGATCTCCAGATAACCTCCAGATGACCTCCAGATGACCTCTAGATGACCTCCAGATGACCTCTAGAGGACCTCCAGATGACATCCAGAGGACCTTTAGATGACCTTTAGATGACCTTCCGATGACCTCCCTATGACCTCTAGATGACCTCCAGATGACCTCCAGATAACCTCTAGATGACCTCCAGATGACATCCAAACGACCTCTAGATGACCTCCGGATGACCTGTAGATGACCTCCAAATGACCTCCAGAGGACCTCAGATGACTCAGACGACCTCCGGAAGACCTCCAGATGACCTCCAGATGACCTCCAGAGGACCAGATGACCTCTAGATGACCTCCAGGATGACCTCTAGATGACCTCAGATGACATCCAAATGACCTCTAGATGACCTCCGGATGACCTCTAGACGACCTCCAGATGACCTCTAGATGACCTCCAGATGACCTCCATAGGACCTCCAGATGACCTTTAGATGACCTCCCGATGACCTCAAGGTTTCCTCCAGATGACCTCTAGATACCTCCCGATGACCTCTAGGTTTCCTCCCGGATGACCTCTAGATGACCTCCAGATAACCTCCAGATGACCTCTAGAAGACCTCCAGATGACCTCTAGATGACCTCCAGATGACCTCAAGATGACCTCCAGATGACCTCCAGATGACCTCCAGGTGACCTTTAATGACCTCCACATGACCTCCAAGGACCTCCAGATGACCTGCGGATGAGTGACCTCCAGATGACGTCCAGATGACCTCTCAGATGACCTCCCGATGAACCCTAGATGACACTCCAGATGACCTCTAGATGACTTCCAGATGACCTCCAGAGGACCTCAACATGACCTCTCGATGATCTCCAGATGACCTCCAGATGACCTGTAGATGACCTCCAGATGACATACAGAGGACCTCCAGATGACCTCTACATGACCTCCAGATGACCTCTAGATGACCTCCAGATGACCTCCAGATGACCTCTAGATGACCTACAGACAACCTCCAGATGACCTCTAGATGACCTCCCGATGACCTCTAGGTTTCCTCCAGATGACCTCTAGATTACTTCCCGATGACCTCTAGGTTTCCTCCGGATGACCTCTAGATGACCTCCAGATAACCTCCAGATGACCTCTAGAAGACCTCCAGATGACCTCTAGATGACCTCCAGATGACCTCAAGATGACCTCCAGATGACCTCCAGATGACGTCCAGATGACCTTTAAATGACCTCCACATGACATCCAAAGGACCTTCAGATGACCTGCGGATGAATACTAGATGACCTCCAGATGACGTCCAGATGACCTTCAGATGACCTCCCGATGAACCCTAGATGACCTCCAGATGACCTCTAGATGACTTCCAGATGACCTCCAGAGGACCTCAACATGACCTCTCGATGATCTCCAGATGACCTCCAGATGACCTCCCGATGAACCCTAGATGACCTCCAGATGACCTCTTGATGACTTCCAGATGACCTCCAGAGGACCTCCAGATGACCTCCAGATGACCTCTAAATGACCTCTAGGCGACCTCTAGAGGACCTCTAGATGACCTCCAGATGACATCCAGAGGACCTCCCTATGACCTCTAGATGACCTCCAGATGACCTCCAGATAACCTCTAGATGACATCCAGATGACCTCCAGATGACTTCTAGACGACCTCTAGAGGACCTCTAGATGACCTCCAGATGACATCCAGATGACCTCTAGATGACCTCCAAATTACATCCAGATGACCTCTAGATGACCTCCAGATTACATCCAGATGACCTCTAGATGACCACCAGATGACATCCAGAAGGCCTCAGATGACCTCCAGATGACCTCTAGTTGACCTCTAGACGACCTCTAGAGGACCTCCAGATGACCTCCAGATGACCTCTAGATGACCTCCAGATTACATCCAGATGACCTCTAGATGACCTCCAGACTACATCCAGATGACCTCTAGATGACCTCCAGATGACATCCAGAGGACCTCCAGATGACCTCCAGATGACCTCTAGATGACCTCTAGACGACCTCTACAGGACCTCTTGATGACCTCCAGATGACATCCAGAGGACCTTTAGATGACCTTTAGATGACCTTCCGATGACCTCCCTATCACCTCCCTATGACCTCTAGATGACCTCCAGATGACCTCCAGATAACCTCTAGATGACCTCCAGATGACCTCCAGATGACCTCTAGATGACTTCTAGGACCTCTAGAGGACCTCCAGATGACCTCCAGATGACATCCAGATGACCTCTAGATGACCTCCAGATTACATCCAGATGACCTCTAGATGACCTCCAGATTACATCCAGATGACCTCTAGATGACCACCAGATGACATCTAGAGGACCTCCAGATGACCTCCTGATGACCTCTAGGTGACCTCCAGATTACATCCAGATGACCTCTAGATGACTTCCAGATGACCTCCAGAGGACCTCCAGATGACCTCCAGATGACCTCTAAATGACCTCTAGGCGACCTCTAGAGGACCTCTAGATGACCTCCAGATGACATCCAGAGGACCTTTAGATGACCTCTAGATGACCTTCCCGATGACCTCCTATGACCTCTAGATGACCTCAGATGACATCCAGATGACCTCTAGATGACCTCCAGATTACATCCAGATGACCTCTAGATGACCTCCAGATTACATCCAGATGACCTCTAGATGACCACCAGATCACATCCAGAGGACCTCCAGATGACCTCCTGATGACCTCTAGGTGACCTCGGATGACCTCTAGATGACCTCCAGATGACCTCTCAGATGACCTCTAGATGACCTCCAGATTACCTCCAGATGACCTCTAGATGACTTCTAGATGATACAGACAACCTCCAGATGACCTCTAGATGACCTCCCGATAACCTCTAGATGACCTCCAGATGACCTCCGGATGACCTCTAGATGACCTCCAGATGACATCAAAATGACCTCTAGATGACCTCCAGATGACCTCCAGATGACCTCTAGATGACCTCCAGATGACCTCTAGATGACCTCCAGATGACATCCAGATGACCTCTAGATGACCTCCAGATGACCTCTAGATGACCTCCGGATGACCTCTAGATGACCTCCAAATGACCTCTAGATGACCTCCAGATGACCTCTAGATGACCTCCAGATGACCTCTAGATGACATACAGACAACCTCCAGATGACCTCTAGATGACCTCCCGATAACCTCTAGATGACCTCCAGATGACCTCCGGATGACCTCTAGATGACCTCCAGATGACATCCAAATGACCTCTAGATGACCTCCAGATGACCTCTAGATGACATACAGACAACCTCCAGATGACGTCTAGATGACCTCCCGATGACCTCTAGGTTTCCTGCAGATAACCTCTAGATGACCTCCAGATTACATCCAGATGACCTCTAGATGACCACCAGATCACATCCAGAGGACCTCCAGATGACCTCCTGATGACCTCTAGGTGACCTCCGGATGACCTCTAGATGACCTCCAGATGACCTCCAGATGACCTCTAGATGACCTCAGATTACATCCAGATGACCTCTAGATGACCTCTAGATGACCTCCAGACGACCTCCAGATGACCTCTAGATGACCTCCCGATGACCTCTAGATGACCTCCAGATGACCTCCGGATGACCTCTAGATGACCTCCAGATGACATCAAAATGACCTCTAGATGACCTCCAGATGACGTCCAAATGACCTCTAGATGACCTCCTGATGACCTCCAGATGACCTCCAGATGACCTCCGGATGAATACTAGATGACCTCCAGATGACGTCCAGATGACCTTTAAATGACCTCCACATGACATCCAGAGGACCTGCAGATGACCTCCACATGACCTCCAGATGACCTCCAGATGACCTCCAGATGATCTCCAGATAACCTCCAGATGACCTCCGGATGCTTTCTAGATGACTTCCAGATGACCTCCAGATGACCTCTAGATGACCTCCAGATGACATCCAGAGGACCTCCAGATGACCTCCACATGACCTCCAGATAACCTCTAGTTAACCTCCATATGACCTCCAAATGACCTCTAGATGACCTGCCGATGACCTCCGGATGACCTCTAGATGACCTCCAGATGACCTCCAGATGACCTCCAGATGACCTCCAGATGACCTCCGGATGAATACTAGATGACCTCCAGATGACGTCTTGATGACCTTCAGATGACCTCCATATGACCTCCAAATGACCTCTAGATGACCTGCCGATGACCTCCGGATGACCTCTAGATGACCTCCAGATGACCTCCAAATGACCTCCAGATGACCTCCACATGACCTCCAGATGACCTCCAGATGACCTCCGGATGAATACTAGATGACCTCCCGATGACCTCTTGATGACCTTCAGATGACCTCCAGATGACCTCCACATGACCTCAACATGACATCTCGATGACCTCCAGATGACCTCCTGATGACCTCCAGATGACCTCCAGATGACCTCCGGATGAATACTAGATGACCTCCAGATGACGTCCAGATGACCTTTAAATGACCTCCACATGACATCCAGAGGACCTGCAGATGACCTCCACATGACCTCCAGATGACCTCCAGATAACCTCTAGATGACCTCCAGATGACTTCCAGATGACCTCTAGATGACCTCCAGATTACATCCAGATGACCTCTAGATGACCTCCAGATTACATCCTGATGACCTCTAGATGACTTCCAGATGACCTCCAGAGGACCTCCAGATGACCTCCAGATGACCTCTAAATGACCTCTAGGCTGCCTCTAGAGGACCTCTAGATGACCTCAGATGACCTCCAGAGGACCTTTAGATGACCTTTAGATGACCTTCCGATGACCTCCCTATGACCTCTTGACCCTTCAGATGACCTCCAGATGACCTCCAGATGACCTCCGGATGAATACTAGATGACCTCCAGATGACGTCCAGATGACCTTTAAATGACCTCCACATGACATCCAGAGGACCTGCAGATGACCTCCACATGACCTCCAGATGACCTCCAGATAACCTCTAGATGACCTCCAGATGACTTCCAGATGACCTCTAGATGACCTCCAGATTACATCCAGATGCCCTCTAGATGACCTCCAGATGACCTCCAGATGACCTCTAGATGACCTCCAGATTACATCCAGATGACCTCTAGATGACCACCAGATCACAACCAAAAGACCTCCAGATGACCTCCTGATGACCTCTAGGTGACCTCCGGATGACCTCTAGATGACCTCCAGATGACCTCCAGATGACCTCTAGATGACCTCCAGATGACATCCAGATGACCTCTAGATGACTTCTAGATGATATACGGACAACCTCCAGATGACCTCTAGATGACCTCCCGATGACCTCTAGATGACCTCCAGATGACCTCCGGATGACCTCTAGATGACCTCCAGATGACATCAAAATGACCTCTAGATGACCTCCAGATTACATCCAAATGACCTCTAGATGACCTCCAGATGACCTCTAGATGACCTCCAGATGACATCCAAATGACCTCCAGATGACATCCAAATGACCTCTAGATGACCTCCAGACGACCTCTAGATGACCTCCGGATGACCTCTAGATGACCTCCAAATGACCTCTAGATGACCTCCAGATGACCTCTAGATGACATACAGACAACCTCCAGATGACCTCTAGATGACCTCCCGATAACCTCTAGATGACCTCCAGATGACATCCAGATGACCTCTAGATGACCTCCAGATTACATCCAGATGACCTCTAGATGACCACCAGATCACAACCAAAAGACCTCCAGATGACCTCCTGATGACCTCTAGGTGACCTCCGGATGACCTCTAGATGACCTCCAGATGACCTCCAGATGACCTCTAGATGACCTCCAGATTACATCCAGATGACCTCTAGATGACTTCTAGATGATATACGGACAACCTCCAGATGACCTCTAGATGACCTCCCGATAACCTCTAGATGACCTCCATATGACCTCCAGATGACCTCCCGATGACCTCTTGATGACCTTCAGATGACCTCCAGATGACCTCCACATGACCTCAACATGACATCTCGATGACCTCCAGATGACCTCCTGATGACCTCCAGATGACCTCCAGATGACCTCCGGATGAATACTAGATGACCTCCAGATGACGTCCAGATGACCTTTAAATGACCTCCACATGACATCCAGAGGACCTGCAGATGACCTCCACATGACCTCCAGATGACCTCCATATGACCTCTAGATGACTTCCAGATGACCTCTAGAGGACCTCCAGATGACATCCAGAGGACCTTTAGATGACCTTTAGATGACCTCTCAGATGACCTCTAGATGACCTCCCGATAACCTCTAGATGACCTCCAGATGACCTCCGGATGACCTCTAGATGACCTCCAGATGACATCAAAATTACCTCTAGATGACCTCCAGATGACATCCAAATGACCTCTAGATGACCTCCAGATGACCTCCAGATGACCTCCAAATGACCTCCGGATGACCTCTAGATGACCTCCAGATGACATCAAAATGACCTCTAGATGACCTCCAGATGACCTCCAGATGACCTCTAGATGACCTCCAGATGACCTCTAGATGACTTCTAGATGATATACAGACAACCTCCAGATGACCTCTAGATGACCTCCCGATAACCTCTAGATGACCTCCAGATGACCTCCGGATGACCTCTAGATGATCTCCAGATGACATCAAAATGACCTCTAGATGACCTCCAGATGACATCCAAATGACCTCTAGATGACCTCCGGATGACCTCTAGATGACCTCCAGATGACATCCAAATGACCTCTAGATGATCTCCAGATGACATCAAAATGACCTCTAGATGACCTCCAGATGACATCCAAATGACCTCTAGATGACCTCCGGATGACCTCTAGATGACCTCCAGATGACATCCAAATGACCTCTAGATGACCTCCGGATGACCTCTAGATGACCTCCAGATGACCTCTCGATGACATACAGACAACCTCCAGATGACCTCTAGATGACCTCCCGATAACCTCTAGATGACCTCTAGATGGCCTCGGATGACCTCCATATGACCTCCACTTGACCTCTAGACGACCTCCAGATGACCTCCAGATTACCTCCATATGACCTCTAGATGACTTCCAGATGACCTCTAGAGGACCTCCAGATGACCTCCAGATAACCTCTAGATGACCTCCAGATGACATCCAAATGACCTCTAGATGACCTCCGAATGACCTCTAGATGACCTCCAGATGACCTCCAGATGACCTCCAGATGACCTCCAGATGACCTCTCGATGACCTCTCGATGACCTCTAGATGACCTCCGGATGACCTCTAGATGACCTCCAGATAACCTCCAGATGACCTCTAGAAGACCTCCAGATGACCTCGAGATGACCTCCAGATGACCTCAAGATGACCTCCAGATGACCTCCAGATGACTTCCAGATGACCTCCAGATGACGTCCAGATGACCTTTAAATGACCTCCGCATGACATCCAGAGGACCTTCAGATGACCTGCGGATGAATACTAGATGACCTCCAGATGACGTCCAGATGACCTTCAGATGACCTCCCGATGAACCCTAGATGACCTCCAGATGACCTCTAGATGACTTCCAGATGACCTCCAGAGGACCTCAACATGACCTCTCGATGACCTCCAGATGACCTCCAGATGACCTCCAGATGACCTCCCGATGAACCTAGATGACGTCCAGATGACCTTTAAATGACCTCCGCATGACATCCAGAGGACCTTCAGATGACCTGCGGATGAATACTAGATGACCTCCAGATGACGTCCAGATGACCTTCAGATGACCTCCCGGATGACCCTAGATGACCTCCAGATGACCTCTAGATGACTTCCAGATGACCTCCAGAGGACCTCAACATGACCTCTAGATGACTTCCAGATGACCTCCAGAGGACCTCCAGATGACCTCCAGATGACCTCTAAATGACCTCTAGGCGACCTCTAGAGGACCTCTAGATGACCTCAGATGACATCCGGAGGACCTCCTATGACCTCTAGATGACCTCCAGATGACCTCCAGATAACCTCTGGATGACATCCAGATGACCTCCAGATGACCTCTAGATGACTTCTAGACGACCTCTAGAGGACCTCTAGATGACCTCCAGATGACATCCAGATGACCTCTAGATGACCTCCAAATTACATCCAGATGACCTCTAGATGACCTCCAGATTACATCCAGATGACCTCTAGATGACCACCAGATGACATCCAGAGGACCTCCAGATGACCTCCAGATGACCTCTAGATGACCTCTAGACGACCTCTAGAGGACCTCCAGATGACCTCCAGATGACCTCTAGATGACCTCCAGATTACATCCAGATGACCTCTAGATGACCTCCAGATTACATCCAGATGACCTCTAGATGACCACCAGATGACATCCAGAGGACTTCCAGATGACCTCCAGATGACCTCTAGATGACCTCTAGACGACCTCTACAGGACCTCTTGATGACCTCCAGATGACATCCAGAGGACCTTTAGATGACCTTTAGATGACCTTCCATGACCTCCCTATGACCTCCCTATGACCTCTAGATGACCTCCAGATGACCTCCAGATAACCTCTAGATGACCTCCAGATGACCTCCAGATGACCTCTAGATGACTTCTAGACGACCTCTAGAGGACCTCTAGATGACCTCCAGATGACATCCAGATGACCTCTAGATGACCTCCAGATTACATCCAGATGACCTCTAGATGACCTCCAGATTACATCCAGATGACCTCTAGATGACCACCAGATGACCTCCAGAGGACCTCCAGATGACCTCCAGATGACCTCTAAATGACCTCTAGGCGACCTCTAGAGGACCTCTAGATGACCTCCAGATGACATCCAGAGGACCTTTAGATGACCTTTAGATGACCTTCCGATGACCTCCCTATGACCTCCAGATGACCTCCAGATGACATCCAGATGACCTCTAGATGACCTCCAGATTACATCCAGATGACCTCTAGATGACCTCCAGATTACATCCAGATGACCTCTAGATGACCACCAGATCACATCCAGAGGACCTCCAGATGACCTCCTGATGACCTCTAGGTGACCTCCGGATGACCTCTAGATGACCTCCAGATGACCTCCAGATGACCTCTAGATGACGTCCAGATTACATTTAGATGACCTCTAGATGACTTCTAGATGATATACAGACAACCTCCAGATGACCTCTAGATGACCTCCCGATAACCTCTAGATGACCTCCAGATGACCTCCGGATGGCCTCTAGATGACCTCCAGATGACATCAAAATGACCTCTAGATGACCTCCATATGACCTCCAGATGACCTCCCGATGACCTCTTGATGACCTTCAGATGACCTCCAGATGACCTCCACATGACCTCAACATGGCATCTCGATGACCTCCAGATGACCTCCTGACCTCCAGATGACCTCCAGATGACCTCCCGGATGAATACTAGATGACCTCCAGATGACGTCCAGATGACCTTTAAATGACCTCCACATGACATCCAGAGGACCTGCAGATGGCCTCCACATGACCTCCAGATGACCTCCATATGACCTCTAGATGACTTCCAGATGACCTCTAGAGGACCTCCAGATGACATCAGAGGACCTTTAGATGACCTTTAGATGACCTCTCGATGACCTCTAGATGACCTCCCGATAACCTCTAGATGACCTCCAGATGACCTCCGGATGACCTCTAGATGACCTCCAGATGACATCCAGAGGACCTCCAGAGGACCTCCACATGACCTCCAGATGACCTCTAGATGACCTCCAGATGACATCCAGAGGACCTCCAAATGACCTCCACATGACCTCCAGATAACCTCTAGATGACCTGCCGATGACCTCTCGATGACCTCAATATGACCTCCAGCTGACCTCCATATGACATGCAGAGGACCTCCAGATGACCTCCAGATGACCTCTAGATGACCTGCCGATGACCTCTCGATGACCTCCATACGACCTCCAGCTGACCTCCATATGACATCCAGATGACCTCCAGATGACCTCCAGATGACCTCTAGATGACCTGCCGATGACCTCCCGATGACCTTTAGATGACCTCCATATGACCTCCAGGTGACCTCCATATGACCTCCAGATGACCTCCAGATGACCTCCAGATGATCTCCAGATAACCTCCAGATGACCTCAAGATGACCTCCGGATGATTTCTAGATGACTTCCAGATGACCTCCAGATGACCTCTAGATGACCTCCAGATGACATCCAGAGGACCTCCAGATGACCTCCACATGACCTCCAGATAACCTCTAGTTGACCTCCATATGACCTCCAAATGACCTCTAGATGACCTCCAGATGACCTCCAGATGACCTCCAGATGACCTCCAGATGACCTCCAGATGACCTCCGGATGAATACTAGATGATCTCCAGATGACGTCCAGATGACCTTTAGATGACCTCCACATGACCTCCAGATGACCTCCAGATGACCTCTAGATGACCTCCAGATTACATCCTGATGACCTCTAGATGACTTCCAGATGACCTCCAGAGGACCTCCAGATGACCTCCACATGACCTCCAGATAACCTCTAGTTGACCTCCATATGACCTCCAAATGACCTCTAGATGACCTCCAGATGACCTCCACATGACCTCCAGATGATCTCCAGATAACCTCCAGATGACCTCCAGATGACCTCTAGATGACCTCCAGATGACATCCAGAGGACCTCCAGATGACCTCCACATGACCTCCAGATTACCTCTAGTTGACCTCCATATGACCTCCAGATGACCTCTAGATGACCTCCAGATGACCTCCACATGACCTCCAGATGACCTCCAGATGACCTCCAGATGACCTCCAGATGACCTCCACATGACCTCCAGATAACCTCTAGATGACCTGCCGATGACCTCCCCGATGACCTCAATATGACCACCAGCTGACCTCCATTGACATGCAGAGGACCTCCAGATGACCTCAGATGACCTCCAGATGACCTCTAGATGACCTGCCGATGACCTCTCGATGACCTCCAGCCGACCTCCAGCTGACCTCCAGATGACATCCAGATGACCTCCAGATGACCTCCAGATGACCTCTAGATGACCTGCCGATGACCTCCCAGATGACCTCTAGATGACCTCCATATGACCTCCAGGTGACCTCCATATGACCTCCAGATGACCTCCAGATGACCTCCAGATGATCTCCAGATAACCTCCAGATGACCTCAAGATGACCTCCGGATGATTTCTAGATGACTTCCAGATGACCTCCAGATGACCTCTAGATGACCTCCAGATGACATCCAGAGGACCTCCAGATGACCTCCACATGACCTCCAGATAACCTCTAGTTGACCTCCATATGACCTCCAAATGACCTCTAGATGACCTCCAGATGACCTCCACATGACCTCCAGATGACCTCCAGATGACCTCCAGATGACCTCCGGATGAATACTAGATGATCTCCAGATGACGTCCAGATGACCTTTAGATGACCTCCACATGACCTCCAGATGACCTCCAGATAACCTCTAGATGACCTCCAGATGACTTCCAGATGACCTCTAGATGACCTCCAGATTACATCCAGATGACCTCTAGATGACCTCCAGATTACATCCTGATGACCTCTAGATGACTTCCAGATGACCTCCAGAGGACCTCCAGATGACCTCCACATGACCTCCAGATAACCTCTAGTTGACCTCCATATGACCTCGAAATGACCTCTAGATGACCTCCAGATGACCTCCACATGACCTCCAGATGATCTCCAGATAACCTCCAGATGACCTCCAGATGACCTCTAGATGACCTCCAGATGACATCCAGAGGACCTCCAGATGACCTCCACATGACCTCCAGATAACCTCTAGTTGACCTCCATATGACCTCCAAATGACCTCTAGATGACCTCCAGATGACCTCCACATGACCTCCAGATGACCTCCAGATGACCTCCAGATGACCTCCAGATGACCTCCAGATGACCTCCGGATGAATACTAGATGATCTCCAGATGACATCCAGAGGACCTGCAGATGACCTCCACATGACCTCCAGATGACCTCCAGATAACCTCTAGATGACCTCCAGATGACTTCCAGATGACCTCTAGATGACCTCCAGATTACATCCAGATGACCTCTAGATGACCTCCAGATTACATCCTGATGACCTCTAGATGACTTCCAGATGACCTCCAGAGGACCTCCAGATGACCTCTAAATGACCTCTAGGCTACCTCTAGAGGACCTCTAGATGACCTCCAGATGACATCCAGAGGACCTTTAGATGACCTTTAGATGACCTTCCGATGACCTCCCTATGACCTCTTGATGACCTTCAGATGACCTCCAGATGACCTCCAGATGACCTCCGGATGAATACTAGATGACCTCCAGATGACGTCCAGATGACCTTTAAATGACCTCCACATGACATCCAGAGGACCTGCAGATGACCTCCACATGACCTCCAGATGACCTCCAGATAACCTCTAGATGACCTCCAGATGACTTCCAGATAACCTCTAGATGACCTCCAGATTACATCCAGATGCCCTCTAGATGACCTCCAGATTACATCCAGATGACCTCTAGATGACCTCCAGATTACATCCAGATGACCTCTAGATGACCACCAGATCACATCCAAAAGACCTCCAGATGACCTCCTGATGACCTCTAGGTGACCTCCGGATGACCTCTAGATGACCTCCAGATGACCTCCAGATGACCTCTAGATGACCTCCAGATTACATCCAGATGACCTCTAGATGACTTCTAGATGATATACAGACAACCTCCAGATGACCTCTAGATGACCTCCCGATAACCTCTAGATGACCTCCAGATGACCTCCGGATGACCTCTAGATGACCTCCAGATGACATCCAAATGACCTCTAGATGACCTCCAGATGACCTCTAGATGACCTCCAGATGACATCCAAATGACATCCAGATGACATCCAAATGACCTCTAGATGACCTCCAGACGACCTCTAGATGACCTCCGGATGACCTCTAGATGACCTCCAAATGACCTCTAGATGACCTCTAGATGACATACAGACAACCTCCAGATGACCTCTAGATGACCTCCCGATAACCTCTAGATGACCTCCAGATGACCTCCGGATGATCTCTAGATGACCTCCAGATGACATCCAAATGACCTCTAGATGACCTCCAGATGACCTCTAGATGGCATACAGACAACCTCCAGATGACGTCTAGATGACCTCCCGATGACCTCTAGGTTTCGTGCAGATAACTTCCAGATGACCTCTCGATGACCTTTCGATGATCTCACGATGACCTCAAGATGACCTCGGATGATTTCTAGATGACTTCCAGATGACCTCCAGATGACCTCTAGATGACCTCCAGATGACATCCAGAGGACCTCCAGATGACCTCCACATGACCTCCAGATAACCTCTAGTTGACCTCCATATGACCTCCAGATGACCTCTAGATGACCTGCCGATGACCTCCCGATGACCTCTAGATGACCTCCATATAACCTCCAGCTGACCTCCCATATGACCTCCAGATGACCTCCCGATGACCTCTTGATGACCTTCCAGATGACCTCCAGATGACCTCCACATGACCTCAACATGACATCTCGATGACCTCCAGATGACCTCCTGATGACCTCCAGATGACCTCCAGATGACCTCCGGATGAATACTAGATGACCTCCAGATGACGTCCAGATGACCTTTAAATGACCTCCACATGACATCCAGAGGACCTGCAGATGACCTCCACATGACCTCCAGATGACCTCCATTATGACCTCTAGATGACTTCCAGATGACCTCTAGAGGACCTCCAGATGACATCCAGAGGACCTTTAGATGACCTTTAGATGACCTCTCGATGACCTCTAGATGACCTCCCGATAACCTCTAGATGACCTCCAGATGACCTCCGGATGACCTCTAGATGACCTCCAGATGACATTAAAATTACCTCTAGATGACCTCTAGATGACCTCCAGATGACCTCCAGATGACCTCCAAATGACCTCCGGATGACCTCTAGATGACCTCCAGATGACATCAAAATGACCTCTAGATGACCTCCAGATGACCTCCAGATGACCTCTAGATGACGTCCAGATGACCTCTAGATGACTTCTAGATGATATACAGACAACCTCCAGATGACCTCTAGATGACCTCCCCGATAACCTCTAGATGACCTCAGATGACCTCCGGATGACCTCTAGATGATCTCCAGATGACATCAAAATGACCTCTAGATGACCTCCAGATGACATCCAAATGACCTCTAGATGACCTCCGGATGACCTCTAGATGACCTCCAGATGACATCCAAATGACCTCTAGATGACCTCCAGATGACATCCAAATGACCTCTAGATGACCTCCAGATGACATCCAAATGACCTCTAGATGACCTCCAGATGACATCCAAATGACCTCTAGATGACCTCCCGGATGACCTCTAGATGACCTCCAGATGACCTCTCGATGACATACAGACAACCTCCAGATGACCTCTAGATGACCTCCCGATAACCTCTAGATGACCTCTAGATGACCTCCGGATGACCTCCATATGACCTCCAGTTGACCTCTAGACGACCTCCTGATGACCTCCAGATTACCTCCATATGACCTCTAGATGACTTCCAGATGACCTCTAGAGGACCTCCAGATGACCTCCAGATAACCTCTAGATGACCTCCAGATGACATCCAAATGACCTCTAGATGACCTCCGAATGACCTCTAGATGACCTCCAGATGACCTCCAGAGGACCTCCAGATGACCTCCAGATGACCTCTCGATGACCTCTCGATGACCTCTAGATGACCTCGGGATGACCTCTAGATGACCTCCAGATAACCTCCAGATGACCTCTAGAAGACCTCCAGATGACCTCTATATGACCTCCAGATGACCTCAAGATGACCTCCAGATGACCTCCAGATGACTTCCAGATGACCTCCAGATGACGTCCAGATGACCTTTAAATGACCTCCGCATGACATCCAGAGGACCTCCAGATGACCTGCGGATGAATACTAGATGACCTCCAGATGACGTCCAGATGACCTTCAGATGACCTCCCGATGAACCCTAGATGACCTCCAGATGACCTCTAGATGACTTCCAGATGACCTCCAGAGGACCTCAACATGACCTCTCGATGACCTCCAGATGACCTCCAGATGACCTCCAGATGACCTCCCGATGAACCCTAGATGACCTCCAGATGACCTCTAGATGACTTCCAGATGACCTCCAGAGGACCTCCAGATGACCTCCAGATGACCTCTAAATGACCTCTAGGCGACCTCTAGAGGACTTCTAGATGACCTCCAGATGACATCCAGAGGACCTCCCTATGACCTCTAGATGACCTCCAGATGACCTCCAGATGACCTCCAGATGACATCCAAATGACCTCCAGATGACATCCAAATGACCTCTAGATGACCTCCAGACGACCTCTAGATGACCTCCGGATGACCTCTAGATGACCTCCAAATGACATCTAGATGACCTCCAGATGACCTCTAGATGACATACAGACAACCTCCAGATGACCTCTACATGACCTCCCGATAACCTCTAGATGACCTCCAGATGACCTCCGG
Organism: Drosophila repletoides; assembly: GCA_018150835.1. Classification (NCBI taxonomy): domain Eukaryota; kingdom Metazoa; phylum Arthropoda; class Insecta; order Diptera; family Drosophilidae; genus Drosophila; species Drosophila repletoides. The sequence goes on along the minus strand of JAECWQ010000103.1, from coordinate 78,973 downwards.
ATGATCTCTAGATGACCTCCAGATGACATCCAAATGACCTCTAGATGACCTCCAGATGACCTCTAGATGGCATACAGACAACCTCCAGATGACGTCTAGATGACCTCCCGATGACCTCTAGGTTTCGTGCAGATAACCTCCAGATGACCTCTCGATGACCTTTCGATGATCTCACGATGACCTCAAGGTGACCTCCGGATGATTTCTAGATGACTTCCAGATGACCTCCAGATGACCTCTAGATGACCTCCAGATGACATCCAGAAGACCTCCAGATGACCTCCACATGACCTCCAGATAACCTCTAGTTGACCTCCATATGACCTCCAGATGACCTCTAGATGACCTGCCGATGACCTCCCGATGACCTCTAGATGACCTCCATATAACCTCCAGCTGACCTCCATATGACCTCCAGATGACCTCCCGATGACCTCTTGATGACCTTCAGATGACCTCCAGATGACCTCCACATGACCTCAACATGACATCTCGATGACCTCCAGATGACCTCCTGATGACCTCCAGATGACCTCCAGATGACCTCCGGATGACCACTAGATGACCTCCAGATGACGTCCAGATGACCTCTAAATGACCTCCACATGACCTCCAGAGGACCTTCAGATGACCTCCACATGACCTCCAGATGACCTCCATATGACCTCTAGATGACTTCCAGATGACCTCTAGAGGACCTCCAGATGACATCCAGAGGACCTTTAGATGACCTTTAGATGACCTCTCGATGACCTCTAGATGACCTCCCGATAACCTCTAGATGACCTCCAGATGACCTCCGGATGACCTCTAGATGACCTCCAGATAACATCAAAATTACCTCTAGATGACCTCCAGATGACATTCAAATGACCTCTAGATGACCTCCAGATGACCTCCAGATGACCTCCAAATGACCTCCGGATGACCTCTAGATGACCTCCAGATGACATCAAAATGACCTCTAGATGACCTCCAGATGACCTCCAGATGACCTCTAGATGACCTCCAGATGACCTCTAGATGACTTCTAGATGATATACAGACAACCTCCAGATGACCTCTAGATGACCTCCCGATAACCTCTAGATGACCTCCAGATGACCTCCGGATGACCTCTAGATGATCTCAGATGACATCAAAATGACCTCTAGATGACCTCCAGATGACATCCAAATGACCTCTAGATGACCTCCCGGATGACCTCTAGATGACCTCCAGATGACATCCAAATGACCTCTAGATGACCTCAGATGACATCCAAATGACCTCTAGATGACCTCCAGATGACATCCAAATGACCTCTAGATGACCTCCAGATGACATCCAAATGACCTCTAGATGACCTCCGGATGACCTCTAGATGACCTCCAGATGACCTCTCGATGACATACAGACAACCTCCAGATGACCTCTAGATGACCTCCCCGATAACCTCTAGATGACCTCTAGATGACCTCCGGATGACCTCCATATGACCTCCAGTTGACCTCTAGACGACCTCCAGATGACCTCCAGATTACCTCCATATGACCTCTAGATGACTTCCAGATGACCTCTAGAGGACCTCCAGATGACCTCCAGATAACCTCTAGATGACCTCAGATGACATCCAAATGACCTCTCGATGACCTCTCGATGACCTCTAGATGACCTCCGGATGACCTCTAGATGACCTCCAGATAACCTCCAGATGACCTCTAGAAGACCTCCAGATGACCTCTATATGACCTCCAGATGACCTCCAGATGACTTCCAGATGACCTCCAGATGACGTCCAGATGACCTTTAAATGACCTCCGCATGACATCCAGAGGACCTTCAGATGACCTGCGGATGAATACTAGATGACCTCTAGATGACGTCCAGATGACCTTCAGATGACCCCTAGATGACCACCAGATGACCTCTAGATGACTTCCAGATGTCCTCCAGAGGACCTCAACATGACCTTTCGATGACCTCCAGATGACCTCCAGATGACCTCCCCGATGAGCCCTAGATGACCTCCAGATGACCTCTAGATGACTTCCAGATGACCTCCAGAGGACCTCCAGATGACCTCCAGATGACCTCCTAAATGACCTCTAGGCGACCTCTAGAGGACCTCTAGATGACCTCCAGATGACATCCAGAGGACCTCCCTATGACCTCTAGATGACCTCCAGATGACCTCCAGATAACCTCTAGATGACATCCAGATGACCTCCAGATGACCTCTAGATGACTTCTAGACGACCTCTAGAGGACCTCTAGATGACCTCAGATGACATCCAGATGACCTCTAGATGACCTCCAAATTACATCCAGATGACCTCTAGATGACCTCCAGATTACATCCAGATGACCTCTAGATGACCACAGATGACATCCAGAGGACCTCCAAATGACCTCCAGATGACCTCTAGATGACCTCTAGAAGACCTCTAGAGGACCTCCAGATGACCTCCAGATGACCTCTAGATGACCTCCAGATTACATCCAGATGACCTCCAGATGACCTCCAGATTACATCCAGATGACCTCTAGATGACCACCAGATGACATCCAGAGGACCTCCAGATGACCTCCAGATGACCTCTAGATGACCTCTAGACGACCTCTACAGGACCTCTTGATGGCCTCCAGATGACATCCAGAGGACCTTTAGATGACCTTTAGATGACCTTCCGATGACCTCCCTATGACCTCCCTATGACCTCTAGATGACCTCCAGATGACCTCCAGATAACCTCTAGATGACCTCCAGATGACCTCCAGATGACCTCTAGATGACTTCTAGACGACCTCTAGAGGACCTCTAGATGACCTCAGATGACATCCAGATGACCTCTAGATGACCTCCAGATTACATCCAGATGACCTCTAGATGACCACCAGATGACATCTAGAGGACCTCCAGATGACCTCCTGATGACCTCTAGGTGACCTCCAGATTACATCCAGATGACCTCTAGATGACTTCCAGATGACCTCCAGAGGACCTCCAGATGACCTCCAGATGACCTCTAAATGACCTCTAGGCGACCTCTAGAGGACCTCTAGATGACCTCAGATGACATCCAGAGGACCTTTAGATGACCTTCCGATGACCTCCCTATGACCTCCAGATGACCTCCAGATGACATCCAGATGACCTCTAGATGACCTCAGATTACATCCAGATGACCTCTAGATGACCTCCAGATTACATCCAGATGACCTCTAGATGACCACCAGATCACATCCAGAGGACCTCCAGATGACCTCTGATGACCTCTAGGTGACCTCCGGATGACCTCTAGATGACCTCCAGATGACCTCCAGATGACCTCTAGATGACGTCAGATTACATTTAGATGACCTCTAGATGACTTCTAGATGATATACAGACAACCTCCAGATGACCTCTAGATGACCTCCCGATAACCTCTAGATGACCTCCAGATGACCTCCGGATGGCCTCTAGATGACCTCCAGATGACATCAAAATGACCTCTAGATGACCTCCATATGACCTCCAGATGACCTCCCGATGACCTCTTGATGACCTTCCAGATGACCTCCAGATGACCTCCACATGACCTCAACATGGCATCTCGATGACCTCCAGATGACCTCCTGATGACCTCCAGATGACCTCCAGATGACCTCCGGATGAATACTAGATGACCTCCAGATGACGTCCAGATGACCTTTAAATGACCTCCACATGACATCCAGAGGACCTGCAGATGACCTCCACATGACCTCCAGATGACCTCCATATGACCTCTAGATGACTTCCAGATGACCTCTAGAGGACCTCCAGATGACATCCAGAGGACCTTTAGATGACCTTTAGATGACCTCTCGATGACCTCTAGATGACCTCCCGATAACCTCTAGATGACCTCCAGATGACCTCCGGATGACCTCTAGATGACCTCCAGATGACATCAGAGGACCTCCAGAGGACCTCCACATGACCTCCAGATGACCTCTAGATGACCTCCAGATGACATCCAGAGGACCTCCAAATGACCTCCACATGACCTCCAGATAACCTCTAGATGACCTGCCAATGACCTCTCAATGACCTCAATATGACCTCCCAGCTGACCTCCCTTATGACATGCAGAGGACCTCCAGATGACCTCCAGATGACCTCCAGATGACCTCCAGATGACCTCTAGATGACCTGCCGATGACCTCTCGATGACCTCCGCCTCGCCCTCCAGCTGACCTCCATATGACATCCAGATGACCTCCAGATGACCTCCAGATGACCTCTAGATGACCTGCCGATGACCTCCCGATGACCTCTAGATGACCTCCATATGACCTCCAGCTGACCTCCATATGACCTCCAGATGACCTCCAGATGACCTCCAGATGACCTCCAGATGATCTCCAGATAACCTCCAGATGACCTCAAGATGACCTCCGGATGATTTCTAGATGACTTCCAGATGACCTCCAGATGACCTCTAGATGACCTCCAGATGACATCCAGAGGACCTCCAGATGACCTCCACATGACCTCCAGATAACCTCTAGTTGACCTCCATATGACCTCCAAATGACTTCTAGATGACCTCCAGATGACCTCCACATGACCTCCAGATGACCTCCAGATGACCTCCAGATGACCTCCAGATGACCTCCGGATGAATACTAGATGATCTCCAGATGACGTCCAGATGACCTTTAGATGACCTCCACACTGACCTCCAGATGACCTCTAAATGACCTCCAGATGACCTCCCGATGACCTCTTGATGCCCTTCAGATGACCTCCAGATGACCTCCACATGACCTCAACATGACATCTCGGTGGCCTCCAGATGACCTCCTGATGACCTCCAGATGACCTCCAGATGACCTCCGGATGAATACTAGATGGCCTCCAGATGACGTCCAGATGACCTTTACATGACCTCCACATGACATCCAGAGGACCTGCAGATGACCTCCACATGACCTCCAGATGACCTCCCGATGACCTCTTGATGACCTTCAGATGACCTCCAGATGACCTCCACATGACCTCAACATGACATCTCGATGACCTCCAGATGACCTCCTGATGACCTCCAGATGACCTCCAGATGACCTCCGGATGAATACTAGATGACCTCCAGATGACGTCCAGATGACCTTTAAATGACCTCCACATGACATCCAGAGGACCTGCAGATGACCTCCACATGACCTCCAGATGACCTCCATATGACCTCTAGATGACTTCCAGATGACCTCTAGAGGACCTCCAGATGACATCCAGAGGACCTTTAGATGACCTTTAGATGACCTCTCGATGACCTCTAGATGACCTCCCGATAACCTCTAGATGACCTCCAGATGACCTCCGGATGACCTCTAGATGACCTCCAGATAACATCAAAATTACCTCTAGATGACCTCCAGATGACCTCCGGATGACCTCCAGCTGACCTCCATATGACCTCCAGATGACCTCCCGATGACCTCTTGATGACCTTCAGATGACCTCCAGATGACCTCCACATGACCTCAACATGACATCTCGATGACCTCCAGATGACCTCCTGATGACCTCCAGATGACCTCCAGATGACCTCCGGATGAATACTAGATGACCTCCAGATGACGTCCAGATGACCTTTAAATGACCTCCACATGACATCCAGAGGACCTGCAGATGACCTCCACATGACCTCCAGATGACCTCCATATGACCTCTAGATGACTTCCAGATGACCTCTAGAGGACCTCCAGATGACATCCAGAGGACCTTTAGATGACCTTTAGATGACCTCTCGATGACCTCTAGATGACCTCCCGATGACCTCTTGATGACCTCCAGATGACCTCCGGATGACCTCTAGATGACCTCCAGATGACATCAAAATTACCTCTAGATGACCTCCAGATGACATTCAAATGACCTCTAGATGACCTCCAGATGACCTCCAGATGACCTCCAAATGACCTCCGGATGACCTCTAGATGACCTCCAGATGACATCAAAATGACCTCTAGATGACCTCCAGATGACCTCCAGATGACCTCTAGATGACCTCCAGATGACCTCTAGATGACTTCTAGATGATATACAGACAACCTCCAGATGACCTCTAGATGACCTCCCGATAACCTCTAGATGACCTCCAGATGACCTCCGGATGACCTCTAGATGATCTCCAGATGACATCAAAATGACCTCTAGATGACCTCCAGATGACATCCAAATGACCTCTAGATGACCTCCGGATGACCTCTAGATGACCTCCAGATGACATCCAAATGACCTCTAGATGACCTCCAGATGACATCCAAATGACCTCTAGATGACCTCCAGATGACATCCAAATGACCTCTAGATGACCTCCAGATGACATCCAAATGACCTCTAGATGACCTCCGGATGACCTCTAGATGACCTCCAGATGACCTCTCGATGACATACAGACAACCTCCAGATGACCTCTAGATGACCTCCCGATAACCTCTAGATGACCTCTAGATGACCTCCGGATGACCTCCATATGACCTCCAGTTGACCTCTAGACGACCTCCAGATGACCTCCAGATTACCTCCATATGACCTCTAGATGACTTCCAGATGACCTCTAGAGGACCTCCAGATGACCTCCAGATAACCTCTAGATGACCTCCAGATGACATCCAAATGACCTCTCGATGACCTCTCGATGACCTCTAGATGACCTCCGGATGACCTCTAGATGACCTCCAGATAACCTCCAGATGACCTCTAGAAGACCTCCAGATGACCTCTATATGACCTCCAGATGACCTCCAGATGACTTCCAGATGACCTCCAGATGACGTCCAGATGACCTTTAAATGACCTCCGCATGACATCCAGAGGACCTTCAGATGACCTGCGGATGAATACTAGATGACCTCTAGATGACGTCCAGATGACCTTCAGATGACCTCCCGATGAACCCTAGATGACCTCCAGATGACCTCTAGATGACTTCCAGATGACCTCCAGAGGACCTCAACATGACCTTTCGATGACCTCCAGATGACCTCCAGATGACCTCCCGATGAACCCTAGATGACCTCCAGATGACCTCTAGATGACTTCCAGATGACCTCCAGAGGACCTCCAGATGACCTCCAGATGACCTCTAAATGACCTCTAGGCGACCTCTAGAGGACCTCTAGATGACCTCCAGATGACATCCAGAGGACCTCCCTATGACCTCTAGATGACCTCCAGATGACCTCCAGATAACCTCTAGATGACATCCAGATGACCTCCAGATGACCTCTAGATGACTTCTAGACGACCTCTAGAGGACCTCTAGATGACCTCCAGATGACATCCAGATGACCTCTAGATGACCTCCAAATTACATCCAGATGACCTCTAGATGACCTCCAGATTACATCCAGATGACCTCTAGATGACCACCAGATGACATCCAGAGGACCTCCAGATGACCTCCAGATGACCTCTAGATGACCTCTAGAAGACCTCTAGAGGACCTCCAGATGACCTCCAGATGACCTCTAGATGACCTCCAGATTACATCCAGATGACCTCTAGATGACCTCCAGATTACATCCAGATGACCTCTAGATGACCACCAGATGACATCCAGAGGACCTCCAGATGACCTCCAGATGACCTCTAGATGACCTCTAGACGACCTCTACAGGACCTCTTGATGACCTCCAGATGACATCCAGAGGACCTTTAGATGACCTTTAGATGACCTTCCGATGACCTCCCTATGACCTCCCTATGACCTCTAGATGACCTCCAGATGACCTCCAGATAACCTCTAGATGACCTCCAGATGACCTCCAGATGACCTCTAGATGACTTCTAGACGACCTCTAGAGGACCTCTAGATGACCTCCAGATGACATCCAGATGACCTCTAGATGACCTCCAGATTACATCCAGATGACCTCTAGATGACCACCAGATGACATCTAGAGGACCTCCAGATGACCTCCTGATGACCTCTAGGTGACCTCCAGATTACATCCAGATGACCTCTAGATGACTTCCAGATGACCTCCAGAGGACCTCCAGATGACCTCCAGATGACCTCTAAATGACCTCTAGGCGACCTCTAGAGGACCTCTAGATGACCTCCAGATGACATCCAGAGGACCTTTAGATGACCTTCCGATGACCTCCCTATGACCTCCAGATGACCTCCAGATGACATCCAGATGACCTCTAGATGACCTCCAGATTACATCCAGATGACCTCTAGATGACCTCCAGATTACATCCAGATGACCTCTAGATGACCACCAGATCACATCCAGAGGACCTCCAGATGACCTCCTGATGACCTCTAGGTGACCTCCGGATGACCTCTAGATGACCTCCAGATGACCTCCAGATGACCTCTAGATGACGTCCAGATTACATTTAGATGACCTCTAGATGACTTCTAGATGATATACAGACAACCTCCAGATGACCTCTAGATGACCTCCCGATAACCTCTAGATGACCTCCAGATGACCTCCGGATGGCCTCTAGATGACCTCCAGATGACATCAAATGACCTCTAGATGACCTCCATATGACCTCCAGATGACCTCCCGATGACCTCTTGATGACCTTCAGATGACCTCCAGATGACCTCCACATGACCTCAACATGGCATCTCGATGACCTCCAGATGACCTCCTGATGACCTCCAGATGACCTCCAGATGACCTCCGGATGAATACTAGATGACCTCCAGATGACGTCCAGATGACCTTTAAATGACCTCCACATGACATCCAGAGGACCTGCAGATGACCTCCACATGACCTCCAGATGACCTCCATATGACCTCTAGATGACTTCCAGATGACCTCTAGAGGACCTCCAGATGACATCCAGAGGACCTTTAGATGACCTTTAGATGACCTCTCGATGACCTCTAGATGACCTCCCGATAACCTCTAGATGACCTCCAGATGACCTCCGGATGACCTCTAGATGACCTCCAGATGACATCCAGAGGACCTCCAGAGGACCTCCACATGACCTCCAGATGACCTCTAGATGACCTCCAGATGACATCCAGAGGACCTCCAAATGACCTCCACATGACCTCCAGATAACCTCTAGATGACCTGCCGATGACCTCTCGATGACCTCAATATGACCTCCAGCTGACCTCCATATGACATGCAGAGGACCTCCAGATGACCTCCAGATGACCTCCAGATGACCTCTAGATGACCTGCCGATGACCTCTCGATGACCTCCATACGCCCTCCAGCTGACCTCCATATGACATCCAGATGACCTCCAGATGACCTCCAGATGACCTCTAGATGACCTGCCGATGACCTCCCGATGACCTCTAGATGACCTCCATATGACCTCCAGCTGACCTCCATATGACCTCCAGATGACCTCCAGATGACCTCCAGATGATCTCCAGATAACCTCCAGATGACCTCAAGATGACCTCCGGATGATTTCTAGATGACTTCCAGATGACCTCCAGATGACCTCTAGATGACCTCCAGATGACATCCAGAGGACCTCCAGATGACCTCCACATGACCTCCAGATAACCTCTAGTTGACCTCCATATGACCTCCAAATGACTTCTAGATGACCTCCAGATGACCTCCACATGACCTCCAGATGACCTCCAGATGACCTCCAGATGACCTCCAGATGACCTCCGGATGAATACTAGATGATCTCCAGATGACGTCCAGATGACCTTTAGATGACCTCCACATGACCTCCAGATGACCTCTAAATGACCTCCAGATGACCTCCCGATGACCTCTTGATGCCCTTCAGATGACCTCCAGATGACCTCCACATGACCTCAACATGACATCTCGATGACCTCCAGATGACCTCCTGATGACCTCCAGATGACCTCCAGATGACCTCCGGATGAATACTAGATGACCTCCAGATGACGTCCAGATGACCTTTACATGACCTCCACATGACATCCAGAGGACCTGCAGATGACCTCCCACATGACCTCCAGATGACCTCCAGATAACCTCTAGATGACCTCCAGATGACTTCCAGATGACCTCTAGATGACTTCTAGACGACCTCTAGAGGACCTCTAGATGACCTCCAGATGACCTCCAGATGACCTCTAGATGACCTCCAGATGACATCCAGATGACCTCTAGATGACCTCCAGATTACATCCAGATGACCTCTAGATGACCACCAGATCACATCCAAAAGACCTCCAGATGACCTCCTGATGCCCTCTAGGTGACCTCCGGATGACCTCTAGATGACCTCCAGATGACCTCCAGATGACCTCTAGATGACCTCCAGATTACATCCAGATGACCTCTAGATGACTTCTAGATGATATACAGACAGCCTCCAGATGACCTCTAGATGACCTCCCGATAACCTCTAGATGACCTCCAGATGACCTCCGGATGACCTCTAGATGACCTCCAGATGACATCAAAATGACCTCTAGATGACCTCCAGATGACATCCAAATGACCGCTAGATGACCTCCAGATGACCTCTAGATGACCTCCAGACGACCTCTAGATGACCTCCGGATGACCTCTAGATGACCTCCAAATGACCTCCAGATGACCTCCCGATGACCTCTTGATGCCCTTCAGATGACCTCCAGATGACCTCCACATGACCTCAACATGACATCTCGATGACCTCCAGATGACCTCCTGATGACCTCCAGATGACCTCCAGATGACCTCCGGATGAATACTAGATGACCTCCAGATGACGTCCAGATGACCTTTACATGACCTCCACATGACATCCAGAGGACCTGCAGATGACCTCCACATGACCTCCAGATGACCTCCAGATAACCTCTAGATGACCTCCAGATGACTTCCAGATGACCTCTAGATGACTTCTAGACGACCTCTAGAGGACCTCTAGATGACCTCCAGATGACATCCAGATGACCTCTAGATGACCTCCAGATTACATCCAGATGACCTCTAGATGACCTCCAGATTACATCCAGATGACCTCTAGATGACCACCAGATCACATCCAAAAGACCTCCAGATGACCTCCTGATGCCCTCTAGGTGACCTCCGGATGACCTCTAGATGACCTCCAGATGACCTCCAGATGACCTCTAGATGACCTCCAGATTACATCCAGATGACCTCTAGATGACTTCTAGATGATATACAGACAGCCTCCAGATGACCTCTAGATGACCTCCCGATAACCTCTAGATGACCTCCAGATGACCTCCGGATGACCTCTAGATGACCTCCAGATGACATCAAAATGACCTCTAGATGACCTCCAGATGACATCCAAATGACCGCTAGATGACCTCCAGATGACCTCTAGATGACCTCCAGACGACCTCTAGATGACCTCCGGATGACCTCTAGATGACCTCCAAATGACCTCTAGATGACCTCCAGATGACCTCTAGATGACATACAGACAACCTCCAGATGACCTCTAGATGACCTCCCGATAACCTCTAGATGACCTCCAGATGACCTCCGGATGATCTCTAGATGACCTCCAGATGACATCCAAATGACCTCTAGATGACCTCCAGATGACCTCCAGATGACCTCTAGATGACGTCCAGATTACATTTAGATGACCTCTAGATGACTTCTAGATGATATACAGACAACCTCCAGATGACCTCTAGATGACCTCCCGATAACCTCTAGATGACCTCCAGATGACCTCCGGATGGCCTCTAGATGACCTCCAGATGACATCAAAATGACCTCTAGATGACCTCCATATGACCTCCAGATGACCTCCCGATGACCTCTTGATGACCTTCAGATGACCTCCAGATGACCTCCACATGACCTCAACATGACATCTCGATGACCTCCAGATGACCTCCTGATGACCTCCAGATGACCTCCAGATGACCTCCGGATGAATACTAGATGACCTCCAGATGACGTCCAGATGACCTTTAAATGACCTCCACATGACATCCAGAGGACCTGCAGATGACCTCCACATGACCTCCAGATGACCTCCATATGACCTCTAGATGACTTCCAGATGACCTCTAGAGGACCTCCAGATGACATCCAGAGGACCTTTAGATGACCTTTAGATGACCTCTCGATGACCTCTAGATGACCTCCCGATAACCTCTAGATGACCTCCAGATGACCTCCGGATGACCTCTAGATGACCTCCAGATGACATCCAGAGGACCTCCAGAGGACCTCCATGACCTCCAGATGACCTCTAGATGACCTCCAGATGACATCCAGAGGACCTCCAAATGACCTCCACATGACCTCCAGATAACCTCTAGATGACCTGCCGATGACCTCTCGATGACCTCAATATGACCTCCAGCTGACCTCCATGACATGCAGAGGACCTCCAGATGACCTCCAGATGACCTCTAGATGACCTGCCGATGACCTCTCGATGACCTCCCATACGACCTCCAGCTGACCTCCATATGACATCCAGATGACCTCCAGATGACCTCCAGATGACCTCTAGATGACCTGCCGATGACCTCCCGATGACCTCTAGATGGCCTCCATATGACCTCCAGCTGACCTCCATATGACCTCCAGATGACCTCCAGATGACCTCCAGATGATCTCCAGATAACCTCCAGATGACCTCAAGATGACCTCCGGATGATTTCTAGATGACTTCCAGATGACCTCCAGATGACCTCTAGATGACCTCCAGATGACATCCAGAGGACCTCCAGATGACCTCCACATGACCTCCAGATAACCTCTAGTTGACCTCCATATGACCTCCAAATGACTTCTAGATGACCTCCAGATGACCTCCACATGACCTCCAGATGACCTCCAGATGACCTCCAGATGACCTCCAGATGACCTCCAGATGACCTCCGGATGAATACTAGATGATCTCCAGATGACGTCCAGATGACCTTTAGATGACCTCCACATGACCTCCAGATGACCTCTAAATGACCTCCAGATGACCTCCCGATGACCTCTTGATGCCCTTCAGATGACCTCCAGATGACCTCCACATGACCTCAACATGACATCTCGATGACCTCCAGATGACCTCCTGATGACCTCCAGATGACCTCCAGATGACCTCCGGATGAATACTAGATGACCTCCAGATGACGTCCAGATGACCTTTACATGACCTCCACATGACATCCAGAGGACCTGCAGATGACCTCCACATGACCTCCAGATGACCTCCAGATAACCTCTAGATGACCTCCAGATGACTTCCAGATGACCTCTAGATGACTTCTAGACGACCTCTAGAGGACCTCTAGATGACCTCCAGATGACATCCAGATGACCTCTAGATGACCTCCAGATTACATCCAGATGACCTCTAGATGACCTCCAGATTACATCCAGATGACATCTAGATGACTTCCAGATGACCTCCAGAGGACCTCCAGATGACCTCCAGATGACCTCTAAATGACCTCTAGGCTACCTCTAGAGGACCTCTAGATGACCTCCAGATGACATCCAGAGGACCTTTAGATGACCTTTAGATGACCTTCCGATGACCTCCCTATGACCTCTAGATGACCTCCAGATGACATCCAGATGACCTCTAGATGACCTCCAGATTACATCCAGATGACCTCTAGATGACCTCCAGATTAAATCCAGATGACCTCTAGATGACCACCAGATCACATCCAAAAGACCTCCAGATGACCTCCTGATGCCCTCTAGGTGACCTCCGGATGACCTCTAGATGACCTCCAGATGACCTCCAGATGACCTCTAGATGACCTCCAGATTACATCCAGATGACCTCTAGATGACTTCTAGATGATATACAGACAGCCTCCAGATGACCTCTAGATGACCTCCGGATGACCTCTAGATGACCTCCAGATGACATCAAAATGACCTCTAGATGACCTCCAGATGACATCCAAATGACCTCTAGATGACCTCCAGATGACCTCTAGATGACCTCCAGATGACCTCTAGATGACATACAGACAACCTCCAGATGACCTCTAGATGACCTCCCGATAACCTCTAGATGACCTCCAGATGACCTCCGGATGATCTCTAGATGACCTCCAGATGACATCCAAATGACCTCTAGATGACCTCCAGATGACCTCTAGATGGCATAGAGACAACCTCCAGATGACGTCCAGATGACCTCCCGATGACCTCTAGGTTTCGTGCAGATAACCTCCAGATGACCTCTCGATGACCTTTCGATGATCTCACGATGACCTCAAGATGACCTCCGGATGATTTCTAGATGACTTCCAGATGACCTCCAGATGACCTCTAGATGACCTCCAGATGACATCCAGAGGACCTCCAGATGACCTCCACATGACCTCCAGATAACCTCTAGTTGACCTCCACATGACCTCCAGATGACCTCCCGATGACCTCTTGATGACCTTCAGATGACCTCCAGATGACCTCCACATGACCTCAACATGACATCTCGATGACCTCTAGATGACCTGCCGATGACCTCCGGATGACCTCTAGATGACCTCCAGATGACCTCCAGATGACCTCGAGATGACCTCCAGATGACCTCTAGATGACCTGCCGATGACCTCCCGATGACCTCTAGATGACCTCCATATAACCTCCAGCTGACCTCCATATGACCTCCAGATGACCTCCCGATGACCTCTTGATGACCTTCAGATGACCTCCAGATGACCTCCACATGACCTCAACATGACATCTCGATGACCTCCAGATGACCTCCTGATGACCTCCAGATGACCTCCAGATGACCTCCGGATGAATACTAGATGACCTCCAGATGACGTCCAGATGACCTTTAAATGACCTCCACATGACATCCAGAGGACCTGCAGATGACCTCCACATGACCTCCAGATGACCTCCATATGACCTCTAGATGACTTCCAGATGACCTCTAGAGGACCTCCAGATGACATCCAGAGGACCTTTAGATGACCTTTAGATGACCTCTCGATGACCTCTAGATGACCTCCCGATAACCTCTAGATGACCTCCAGATGACCTCCGGATGACCTCTAGATGACCTCCAGATGACATCCAGAGGACCTCCAGAGGACCTCCACATGACCTCCAGATGACCTCTAGATGACCTCCAGAGGACCTCCACATGACCTCCCGATGACCTCTAGATGACCTCCATATGACCTCCAGCTGACCTCCATATGACATGCAGAGGACCTCCAGATGACCTCCAGATGACCTCTAGATGACCTCTAGACGACCTCTAGAGGACCACCCAATAACCTCCAGATGCCCTCCAGATGACCTCCAGATGACCTCCAGATGACCTCTAGATGACCTGCCGATGACCTCTCGATGACCTCCATATGACCTCCAGCTGACCTCCATATGACATCCAGATGACCTCCAGATGACCTCCAGATGACCTCTAGATGACCTGCCGATGACCTCCCGTGACCTCTAGATGACCTCCATATGACCTCCATCTGACCTCCATATGACCTCCAGATGACCTCCAGATGACCTCCAGATGATCTCCAGATAACCTCCAGATGACCTCCAGATGACCTCCAGATGACCTCCAGATGACCTCTAGATGACCTGCCGATGACCTCCCGATGACCTCTAGATGACCTCCATATGACCTCCAGCTGACCTCCATATGACCTCCAGATGACCTCCAGATGACCTCCAGATGACCTCCAGATAACCTCCAGATGACCTCCAGATGACCTCTAGATGACCTCCAGATGACATCCAGAGGACCTATAGATGACCTTTAGATGACCTTCCGATGACCTCCCTATGACCTCTAGATGACCTCCAGATGACCTCCAGATAACCTCTAGATGACCTCCAGATGACCTCCACATGAGCTCCAGATGACCTCCAAATGACCTCTAGATGACTTCCAGATGACCTCTAGCGGACCTCCAGATGACATCCAGAGGACCTTTAGATGACCTGCCGATGACCTCTCGATGACCTCTAGATGACCTCCCGATAACATCTAGATGACCTCCAGATGACCTCCGCATGACCTCTAGATGACCTCCAGATGACATCCAGAGGACCTCCACATGACCTCCCGATGACCTCTAGATGACCTCCATATGACCTCCAGCTGACCTCCATATGACCTCCAGATGACCTCCCGATGACCTCTTGATGACCTTCAGATGACCTCCAGATGACCTCCACATGACCTCAACATGACATCTCGATGACCTCCAGATGACCTCCCTGACCTCCAGATGACCTCCAGATGACCTCCGGATGAATACTAGATGACCTCCAGATGACGTCCAGATGACCTTTAAATGACCTCCACATGACATCCAGAGGACCTCCAGATGACCTCCACATGACCTCCAGATGACCTCCATATGACCTCTAGATGACTTCCAGATGACATCTCGATGACCTCCAGATGACCTCCTGATGACCTCCAGATGACCTCCAGATGACCTCCGGATGAATACTAGATGACCTCCAGATGACGTCCAGATGACCTTTAGATGAACTCCACATGACATCCAGAGGACCTGCAGATGACCTCCACATGACCTCCAGATGACCTCTAGATGACCTCCACATGACCTCCTGATGACCTCTGGATGACTTCTAGATGACATCCAGATGACCTCCAGATGACCTCTAGATGACCTGCCATGACCTCCCGATGACCTCTAGATGACCTCTAGATGACTTCCAGATGACTTCCAGATGACCTCCAGATGACCTCCAGAGGACTTCCAGATGATTTCTAGATGACCTCTAGATGACTTCCAGATGACCTCCAGAGGGCCTCCAGCTGACCTCCAGATGACCTCTAGATGACCTGAAGATGACCTCCCGATGACCTCTATATGACCTCTAGATGAATTCCAAATGACCTCCAGAGGACCTCCAGATGACCTCTAGAAGACCTCCAGATGACCTCCAGATGAATACTAGATGACCTCCAGATGACGTCCAGATGACCTTTAGATGACCTCCACATGACATCCAGAGGACCTGCAGGTGACCTCTACATGACCTCCAGATGACCTCTAGATGACCTCCAGATGACCTCCCGATGACCTCTGGATGACTTCTAGATGGCCTCCAGATGACCTCCAGATGACCTCCAGAGGACTTCCAGATGGTTTCTAGATGACCTCTAGATGTCTTCAAGATGACCTCCAGAGGGCCTCCAGATGACCTCCAGATGACCTCTAGATGACCTGCCGATGACCTCCCGATGACCTCTAGATGACCTCTAGATGACTTCCAGATGACCTCCAGAGGACCTCCAGATGACATCCAGAGGACCTCCAGATGACCTCCAGATGACCTCCAGATGACCTCCCTATGACATCCAGAGGACCTTTAGATGACCTTTAGATGACCTTCCGAAGACCTCCCTATGACCTCTAGATGACCTCCAGATAACCTCCAGATAACCTCTAGATGACCTCCAGATGACCTCCAGATGACATCCAGACGACCTCTAGATGACCTCCAGATGACCTCCAGATGACATCTAGATGACCTGCCAATGACCTCCCGATGACCTCTAGTTGACCTCTAGATGACTGCCAGATGACCTCCAGATGACCTCCAGATGACCTCCAGAGGACTTCCCGATGACCTCCAGAGGGCCTCCAGATGACCTCCAGATGACCTCTAGATGTCCTGCCGATGACCTCCCGATGACCTCTAGATGACCTCTAGATAACTTCCAGATGACATCAGAGGACCTGCAGATGACCTCCACATGACCTCAAGATGACCTCCAGATGACCTCCAGATGACCTCGATGGCCTCTGGATGACTTCTAGGACCTCCAGATGACCTCCAGATGACCTCTAGATGACCTGCCAATGACCTCCCGATGACCTCTAGATGACCTCTAGATGACTTCCAGATGACCTCCAGATGACCTCCAGATGACCACCAGAGGACTTCCAGATGACCTCCAGAGGGCCTCCAGATGACCTCCAGATGACCTCTAGATGACCTGCCGATGACCTCCCGATGAACTCCCGATGACCTCTAGATGACCTCCAGATGACCTCCAGAGGACCTCTAGATGACGTCCAGATGACCTCCAGATGACATCCAAATGACCTCTAGATGACCTCCAGACGACCTCTAGATGACCTCCGGATGACCTCTAGATGACCTCCAAATGACCTCTAGATGACCTCCAGATGACCTCTAGATGACATACAGACAACCTCCAGATGACCTCTAGATGACCTGCCGATGACCTCTCGATGACCTCCATATGACCTCCAGCTGACCTCCATATGACAGGCAGAGGACCTCCAGATGACCTCCAGATGACCTCTAGATGACCTCTAGACGACCTCTAGAGGACCACCCAATAACCTCCAGATGACCTCCAGATGACCTCCAGATGACCTCCAGATGACCTCTAGATGACCTGCCATTGACCTCTCGATGACCTCCCTTATGACCTCCAGCTGACCTCCATATGACATCCAGATGACCTCCAGATGACCTCCAGATGACCTCTAGATGACCTGCCGATGACCTCCCGTGACCTCTAGATGACCTCCATATGACCTCCAGCTGACCTCCATATGACCTCCAGATGACCTCCAGATGACCTCCAGATGACCTCTAGATGACCTGCCGATGACCTCCCATTGACCTCTAGATGACCTCCATATGACCTCCAGCTGACCTCCATGTGACCTCCAGATGATCTCCAGATAACCTCCAGATGATCTCCAGATAACCTCCAGATGACCTCCAGATGACCTCTAGATGACCTCCAGATGACATCCAGAGGACCTATAGATGACCTTTAGATGACCTTCCGATGACCTCCCTATGACCTCTAGATGACCTCCAGATGACCTCCAGATAACCTCTAGATGACCTCCAGATGACCTCCACATGAGCTCCAGATGACCTCCAAATGACCTCTAGATGACTTCCAGATGACCTCTAGCGGACCTCCAGATGACATCCAGAGGACCTTTAGATGACCTGCCGATGACCTCTCGATGACCTCTAGATGACCTCCCGATAACATCTAGATGACCTCCAGATGACCTCCGGATGACCTCTAGATGACCTCCAGATGACATCCAGAGGACCTCCACATGACCTCCCGATGACCTCTAGATGACCTCCATATGACCTCCAGCTGACCTCCATATGACCTCCAGATGACCTCCCGATGACCTCCGGATGAATACTAGATGACCTCCAGATGACGTCCAGATGACCTTTAGATGAACTCCACATGACATCCAGAGGACCTGCAGATGACCTCCACATGACCTCCAGATGACCTCTAGATGACCTCCACATGACCTCCTGATGACCTCTGGATGACTTCTAGATGACATCCAGATGACCTCCAGATGACCTCTAGATAACCTGCCAATGACCTCCCGATGACCTCTAGATGATCTCTAGATGACTTCCAGATGACTTCCAGATGACCTCCAGATGACCTCCATATGACCTCTAGATGACTTCCAGATGACATCTCGATGACCTCCATATGACCTCCAGCTGACCTCCATATGACCTCCAGATGACCTCCAGATGACCTCCAGATGATCTCCAGATAACCTCCAGATGACCTCAAGATGACCTCCGGATGATTTCTAGATGACTTCCAGATGACCTCCAGATGACCTCTAGATGACCTCCAGATGACATCCAGAGGACCTCAGATAACCTCCCACATGACCTCCAGATAACCTCTAGTTGACCTCCACATGACCTCCAAATGACCTCTAGATGACCTCCAGATGACCTCCACATGACCTCCAGATGACCTCCAGATGGCCTCCAGATGACCTCCGGATGAATACTAGATGATCTCCAGATGACATCCAGATGACCTTTAGATGACCTCCACATGACCTCCAGATGACCTCTAAATGACCTCCAGATGACCTCCCGATGACCTCTTGATGCCCTTCCAGATGACCTCCAGATGACATCCACAAGACCTCAACATGACATCTCGATGACCTCCAGATGACCTCCTGACCTCCAGATGACCTCAGATGACCTCCGGATGAATACTAGATGACCTCCAGATGACGTCCAGATGACCTTTAAATGACCTCCACATGACATCCAGAGGACCTGCAGATGACCTCCACATGACCTCTAGGTGACCTCCGGATGACCTCTAGATGACCTCCAGATGACCTCCAGATGACCTCTAGATGACCTCCAGATTACATCCAGATGAATACTAGATGACCTCCAGATGACGTCCAGATGACCTTTAAATGACCTCCACATGACTTCCAGAGGACCTTTAGATGACCTCCACATGACCTCCAGATGACCTCTAGATGATATACAGACAGCCTCCAGATGACCTCTAGATTACCTCCCGATAACCTCTAGATGACCTCCAGATGACCTCCGGATGACCTCTAGATGACCTCCAGATGACATCCAAATGACCTCTAGATGACCTCCAGATGACCTCTAGATGACCTCCAGATGACATCCAAATGACCTCCAGATGACATCCAAATGACCTCTAGATGACCTCCAGACGACCTCTAGATGACCTCCGGATGACCTCTAGATGACCTCCAAATGACCTCTAGATGACCTCCAGATGACCTCTAGATGACATACAGACAACCTCCAGATGACCTCTAGATGACTTCCCGATAACCTCTAGATGACCTCCACATGACCTCCGGATGATCTCTAGATGACCTCCAGATGACATCCAAATGACCTCTAGATGACCTCCAGATGACCTCTAGATGGCATACAGACAACCTCCAGATGACGTCTAGATGACCTCCCGATGACCTCTAGGTTTCGTGCAGATAACCTCCAGATGACCTCTCGATGACCTTTCGATGATCTCACGATGACCTCAAGATGACCTCCGGATGATTTCCAGATGACTTCCAGATGACCTCCAGATGACCTCTAGATGACCTCCAGATGACATCCAGAGGACCTCCAGATGACCTCCACATGACCTCCAGATAACCTCTAGTTGACCTCCATATGACCTCCAGATGACCTCTAGATGACCTGCCGATGACCTCCGGATGACCTCTAGATGACCTCCAGATGACCTCCAGATGACCTCCAGATGACCTCTAGATGACCTGCCGATGACCTCCCGATGACCTCTAGATGACCTCCATATAACCTCCAGCTGACCTCCATATGACCTCCAGATGACCTCCCGATGACCTCTTGATGACCTTCAGATGACCTCCAGATGACCTCCACATGACCTCAACATGACATCTCGATGACCTCCAGATGACCTCCTGATGACCTCCAGATGACCTCCAGATGACCTCCGGATGAATACTAGATGACCTCCAGATGACGTCCAGATGACCTTTAAATGACCTCCACATGACATCCAGAGGACCTTTAGATGACCTCCACATGACCTCCAGATGACCTCTAGATGACCTCCCGATAACCTCTAGATGACCTCCAGATGACCTCCGGATGACCTCTAGATGACCTCCAGATGACATCCAGAGGACCTCCAGAGGACCTCCACATGACCTCCAGATGACCTCTAGATGACCTCCAGAGGACCTCCACATGACCTCCCGATGACCTCTAGATGACCTCCATATGACCTCCAGATGACCTCCAGATGACCTCCAGATGATCTCCAGATAACCTCCAGATGACCTACAGATGACCTCCAGATGACCTCCAGATGACCTCTAGATGACCTGCCGATGATATCCCGATGACCTCTAGATGACCTCCATATGACCTCCAGCTGACCTCCATATGACCTCCAGATGACCTCCAGATGATCTCCAGATAACCTCCAGATGACCTCCAGATGACCTCTAGATGACCTCCAGATGACATCCAGAGGACCTATAGATGACCTTTAGATGACCTTCCGATGACCTCCCTATGACCTCTAGATGACCTCCAGATGACCTCCAGATAACCTCTAGATGACCTCCAGATGACCTCCACATGAGCTCCAGATGACCTCCAAATGACCTCTAGATGACTTCCAGATGACCTCTAGCGGACCTCCAGATGACATCCAGAGGACCTTTAGATGACCTGCCGATGACCTCTCGATGACCTCTAGATGACCTCCCGATAACATCTAGATGACCTCCAGATGACCTCCGGATGACCTCTAGATGACCTCCAGATGACATCCAGAGGACCTCCACATGACCTCCCGATGACCTCTAGATGACCTCCATATGACCTCCAGCTGACCTCCATATGACCTCCAGATGACCTCCCGATGACCTCTTGATGACCTTCAGATGACCTCCAGATGACCTCCACATGACCTCAACATGACATCTCGATGACCTCCAGATGACCTCCTGATGACCTCCAGATGACCTCCAGATGACCTCCGGATGAATACTAGATGACCTCCAGATGACGTCCAGATGACCTTTAAATGACCTCCACATGACATCCAGAGGACCTGCAGATGACCTCCACATGACCTCCAGATGACCTCCATATGACCTCTAGATGACTTCCAGATGACATCTCGATGACCTCCAGATGACCTCCTGATGACCTCCAGATGACCTCCAGATGACCTCCGGATGAATACTAGATGACCTCCAGATGACGTCCAGATGACCTTTAGATGAACTCCACATGACATCCAGAGGACCTGCAGATGACCTCCACATGACCTCCAGATGACCTCTAGATGACCTCCACATGACCTCCTGATGACCTCTGGATGACTTCTAGATGACATCCAGATGACCTCCAGATGACCTCTAGATGACCTGCCAATGACCTCCCGATGACCTCTAGATGACCTCTAGATGACTTCCAGATGACTTCCAGATGACCTCCAGATGACCTCCAGAGGACTTCCAGATGATTTCTAGATGACCTCTAGATGACTTCCAGATGACCTCCAGAGGGCCTCCAGCTGACCTCCAGATGACCTCTAGATGACCTGAAGATGACCTCCCGATGACCTCTATATGACCTCTAGATGAATTCCAAATGACCTCCAGAGGACCTCCAGATGACCTCTAGAAGACCTCCAGATGACCTCCAGATGACCTCCAGATGAATACTAGATGACCTCCAGATGACGTCCAGATGACCTTTAGATGACCTCCACATGACATCCAGAGGACCTGCAGGTGACCTCTACATGACCTCCAGATGACCTCTAGATGACCTCCAGATGACCTCCCGATGACCTCTGGATGACTTCTAGATGGCCTCCAGATGACCTCCAGATGACCTCCAGAGGACTTCCAGATGGTTTCTAGATGACCTCTAGATGTCTTCAAGATGACCTCCAGAGGGCCTCCAGATGACCTCCAGATGACCTCTAGATGACCTCCCGATGACCTCCCGATGACCTCTAGATGACCTCTAGATGACTTCCAGATGACCTCCAGAGGACCTCCAGATGACCTCCAGAGGACCTCCAGATGACCTCCAGATGACCTCCAGATGACCTCCCTATGACATCCAGAGGACCTTTAGATGACCTTCCGAAGACCTCCCTATGACCTCTAGATGACCTCCAGATGACCTCCAGATAACCTCTAGATGACCTCCAGATGACCTCCAGATGACATCCAGACGACCTCTAGATGACCTCCAGATGACCTCCAGATGACATCTAGATGACCTGCCAATGACCTCCCGATGACCTCTAGTTGACCTCTAGATGACTGCCAGATGACCTCCAGATGACCTCCAGATGACCTCCAGAGGACTTCCAGATGACCTCCAGAGGGCCTCCAGATGACCTCCAGATGACCTCTAGATGTCCTGCCGATGACCTCCCGATGACCTCTAGATGACCTCTAGATAACTTCCAGATGACATCCAGAGGACCTGCAGATGACCTCCACATGACCTCAAGATGACCTCCAGATGACCTCCAGATGACCTCCCGATGACCTCTGGATGACTTCTAGATGACCTCCAGATGACCTCCAGATGACCTCTAGATGACCTGCCAATGACCTCCCGATGACCTCTAGATGACCTCTAGATGACTTCCAGATGACCTCCAGATGACCTCCAGATGACCTCCAGATGACCACCAGAGGACTTCCAGATGACCTCCAGAGGGCCTCCAGATGACCTCTAGATGACCTCCAGATGACCTCCAGAGGACCTCCAGATGACGTCCAGATGACCTCCAGATGACATCCAAATGACCTCTAGATGACCTCCAGATGACCTCTAGATGGCATACAGACAACCTCCAGATGACGTCTAGATGACCTCCCGATGACCTCTAGGTTTCGTGCAGATAACCTCCAGATGACCTCTCGATGACCTTTCGATGATCTCACGATGACCTCAAGATGACCTCCGGATGATTTCTAGATGACTTCCAGATGACCTCCAGATGACCTCTAGATGACCTCCAGATGACATCCAGAGGACCTCCAGATGACCTCCACATGACCTCCAGATAACCTCTAGTTGACCTCCATATGACCTCCAGATGACCTCTAGATGACCTGCCGATGACCTCCGGATGACCTCTAGATGACCTCCAGATGACCTCCAGATGACCTCCGGATGAATACTAGATGACCTCCAGATGACGTCCAGATGACCTTTAAATGACCTCCACATGACATCCAGAGGACCTGCAGATGACCTCCACATGACCTCCAGATGACCTCCATATGACCTCTAGATGACTTCCAGATGACCTCTAGAGGACCTCCAGATGACATCCAGAGGACCTTTAGATGACCTTTAGATGACCTCTCGATGACCTCTAGATGACCTCCCGATAACCTCTAGATGACCTCCAGATGACCTCCGGATGACCTCTAGATGACCTCCAGATGACATCCAGAGGACCTCCAGAGGACCTCCACATGACCTCCAGATGACCTCTAGATGACCTCCACAGGACCTCCACATGACCTCCCGATGACCTCTAGATGACCTCCATATGACCTCCAGATGACCTCCATATGACATGCAGAGGACCTCCAGATGACCTCCAGATGACCTCTAGATGACCTCTAGACGACCTCTAGAGGACCACCCAATAACCTCCAGATGACCTCCAGATGACCTCCAGATGACCTCCAGATGACCTCTAGATGACCTGCCGATGACCTCTCGATGACCTCCATATGACCTCCAGCTGACCTCCATATGACATGCAGAGGACCTCCTGATGACCTCCAGATGACCTCTAGATGACCTCTAGACGACCTCTAGAGGACCACCCAATAACCTCCAGATGACCTCCAGATGACCTCCAGATGACCTCCAGATGACCTCTAGATGACCTGCCGATGACCTCTCGATGACCTCCATATGACCTCCAGCTGACCTCCATATGACATCCAGATGACCTCCAGATGACCTCCAGATGACCTCTAGATGACCTCCAGATGACCTCCAGATGACCTCCAGATGATCTCCAGATAACCTCCAGATGACCTACAGATGACCTCCAGATGACCTCCAGATGACCTCCAGATGATCTCCAGATAACCTCCAGATGACCTACAGATGACCTCCAGATGACCTCCAGATGACCTCTAGATGACCTGCCGATGACCTCCCGATGACCTCTAGATGACCTCCATATGACCTCCAGCTGACCTCCATATGACCTCCTGATGACCTCCAGATGACCTCCAGATGATCTCCAGATAACCTCCAGATGACCTCCAGATGACCTCTAGATGACCTCCAGATGACATCCAGAGGACCTATAGATGACCTTTAGATGACCTTCCGATGACCTCCCTATGACCTCTAGATGACCTCCAGATGACCTCCAGATAACCTCTAGATGACCTCCAGATGACCTCCACATGAGCTCCAGATGACCTCCAAATGACCTCTAGATGACTTCCAGATGACCTCTAGCGGACCTCCAGATGACATCCAGAGGACCTTTAGATGACCTGCCGATGACCTCTCGATGACCTCTAAATGACCTCCCGATAACATCTAGATGACCTCCAGATGACCTCCGGATGACCTCTAGATGACCTCCAGATGACATCCAGAGGACCTCCACATGATCTCCCGATGACCTCTAGATGACCTCCATATGACCTCCAGCTGACCTCCATATGACCTCCAGATGACCTCCCGATGACCTCTTGATGACCTTCAGATGACCTCCAGATGACCTCCACATGACCTCAACATGACATCTCGATGACCTCCAGATGACC
The DNA here is from genome assembly GCA_018150835.1 of Drosophila repletoides. Classification (NCBI taxonomy): domain Eukaryota; kingdom Metazoa; phylum Arthropoda; class Insecta; order Diptera; family Drosophilidae; genus Drosophila; species Drosophila repletoides. Next base: position 52,892 of record JAECWQ010000103.1, on the reverse strand, counting down.
TCCTGATGACCTCCAGATGACCTCCAGATGACCTCCGGATGAATACTAGATGACCTCCAGATGACGTCCAGATGACCTTTAAATGACCTCCCACATGACATCCAGAGGACCTGCAGATGACCTCCCACATGACCTCCAGATGACCTCCCGATGACCTCCGGATGACTTCCAGATGACTTCCAGATGACCTCCAGATGACCTCCAGATGACCTCCAGATGACCTCCAGATGATCTCCAGGAGACCTCCAGATGACCTTCCGATGACCTCCGGATGACCTCCAGATGACCTCCAGATGACCTGCCGATGATCTCCCGATGACCTGCCGATGACCTCCCGATGACCTCTAGATGACCTCTAGACGACTAGATGACCTCCAGATGACCTCCAGATGACCTCTAGATGACCTCCAGATGACATCCAGAGGACCTTTAGATGACCTTTAGATGACCTTCCGATGACCTCCCTATGACCTCTAGATGACCTCCAGATGACCTCCAGATAACCTCTAGATGACCTCCAGATGACCCCTAGATGACATCCAGATGACCTCTAGATGACCTACAGATGACCTCCAGATGACCTCTAGATGACCTCTAGACGACTAGATGACCTCCAGATGACCTCCAGATGACCTCTAGATGACCTCCAGATGACATCCAGAGGACCTTTAGATGACCTTTAGATGACCTTCCGATGACCTCCCTATGACCTCTAGATGACCTCCAGATGACCTCCAGATAACCTCTAGATGACCTCCAGATGACCTCCAGATGACATCCAGATGACCTCTAGATGACCTACAGATGACCTCCAGAGGACCTCCCGATGACCTCCAGATGATCTCTAGATGATTTCCAGATGACCTCCAGATGACCTCTAGATGACCTGCTGATGACCTCTCGATGACCTGTAGATGACCTCCGGATGACCTCTAGATGACCTCCAGATGACCTCCAGATGACCTCCAGAAAACCTCCGGATGCATACTAGATGACCTCCAGATGACGTCCAGATGACCTCCCGATGACCTCTGGATGACTTCTAGATGACCTCCAGATGACCTCCAGATGACATGTAGATGACCTGCCAATGACCTCCCGATGACCTCTAGATGACTTCCAGATGACCTCCAGATGACCTCCAGATGACCTCCAGATGACTTCCAGATGACCTCCAGAGGGCCTCCAGATGACCTCCAGATGACCTCTAGATGACCTGCCGATGACCTCCCGATGACCTCTAGATGACCTCTAGATGACTTCCAGATGACATCCAGAGGACCTGCAGATGACCTCTAGAAGACCTCCAGATGACCTCCAGATGACCTCCAGATGACCTCCACATGACCTCCAGATGACCTCCAGATGACCTCCAGATGACCTCCGGATGAATACTAGATGACCTCCAGATGACGTCCAGATGACCTTTAGATGACATCCACATGACATCCAGAGGACCTGCAGATGACCTCCACATGACCTCCAGATGACCTCTAGATGACCTCCACATGACCTCCTGATGACCTCTGGATGACTTCTAGATGACATCCAGATGACCTCCAGATGACCTCTAGATGACCTGCCAATGACCTCCCGATGACCTCTAGATGACCTCTAGATGACTTCCAGATGACTTCCAGATGACCTCCAGATGACCTCCAGAGGACTTCCAGATGATTTCTAGATGACCTCTAGATGACTTCCAGATGACCTCCAGAGGGCCTCCAGCTGACCTCCAGATGACCTCTAGATGACCTGAAGATGACCTCCCGATGACCTCTATATGACCTCTAGATGAATTCCAAATGACCTCCAGAGGACCTCCAGATGACCTCTAGAAGACCTCCAGATGACCTCCAGAAGAATACTAGATGACCTCCAGATGACGTCCAGATGACCTTTAGATGACCTCCACATGACATCCAGAGGACCTGCAGGTGACCTCTACATGACCTCCAGATGACCTCTAGATGACCTCCAGATGACCTCCCGATGACCTCTGGATGACTTCTAGATGGCCTCCAGATGACCTCCAGATGACCTCCAGAGGACTTCCAGATGGTTTCTAGATGACCTCTAGATGTCTTCAAGATGACCTCCAGAGGGCCTCCAGATGACCTCCAGATGACCTCTAGATGACCTGCCGATGACCTCCCGATGACATCTAGATGACCTCTAGATGACTTCCAGATGACCTCCAGAGGACCTCCAGATGACCTCCAGAGGACCTCCAGATGACCTCCAGATGACCTCCAGATGACCTCCCTATGACATCCAGAGGACCTTTAGATGACCTTCCGAAGACCTCCCTATGACCTCTAGATGACCTCCAAATAACCTCTAGATGACCTCCAGATGACCTCCAGATGGCCTCCAGATGACATCCAGACGACCTCTAGATGACCTACAGATGACCTCCAGAGGACCTCCCGATGACCTCCAGATGACCTCTAGATGACTTCCAGATGACCTCCAGATGACCTCTAGATGACCTGCCGATGACCTCTCGATGACCTTTAGATGACCTCCGGATGACCTCTAGATGACCTCCAGATGACCTCCAGATGACATCCAGATGACCTCCAGATGACCTCCACATGACCTCCAGATGACTTCCACATGACCTCCAGATGACCTCCAGATGACCTCCAGATGACCTCCGGATGAATACTAGATGACCTCCAGATGACGTCCAGATGACCTCCAGATGACCTCTGGATGACTTCTAGATGACCTCCAGATGACCTCCAGATGACATCTAGATGACCTGCCAATGACCTCCCGATGACCTCTAGTTGTGACCCTAGATGACTGCCAGATGACCTCCAGATGACCTCCAGATGACCTCCAGAGGACTTCCAGATGACCTCCAGAGGGCCTCCAGATGACCTCAGATGACCTCTAGATGTCCTGCCGATGACCTCCCGATGACCTCTAGATGACCTCTAGATGACTTCCAGATGACATCCAGAGACCTGCAGATGACCTCCACATGACCTCAAGATGACCTCCAGATGACCTCCAGATGACCTCCCGATGACCTCTGGATGACTTCTAGATGACCTCCAGATGACCTCCAGATGACCTCCAGATAACCTCTAGATGACCTCCAGATGACCTCCAGATGACATCCAGACGACCTCTAGATGACCTCCAGATGACCTCCAGATGACATCTAGATGACCTGCCAATGACCTCCCGATGACCTCTAGTTGACCTCTAGATGACTGCCAGATGACCTCCAGATGACCTCCAGAGGACTTCCAGATGACCTCCAGAGGCCTCCAGATGACCTCTAGATGACCTCCCGATGTCTCCTACCTCCCGATGACCTCTAGATGACCTCTAGATAACTTCCAGATGACATCCAGAGGACCTGCAGATGACCTCCTGTTGACCTCAAGATGACCTCCAGATGACCTCCAGATGACCTCCCGATGACCTCTGGATGACTTCCTAGATGACCTCAGATGACCTCCAGATGACCTGTAGATGACCTGGTGACCTCCCCGATGACCTCTAGATGACCTCTAGATGACTTCCAGATGACCTCCAGATGACCTCAGATGACCTCCAGATGACCACCAGAGGACTTCCAGATGACCTCCAGAGGGCCTCCAGATGACCTCTAGATGACCTCCAGATGACCTCCAGAGGACCTCCAGATGACGTCCAGATGACCTCCAGATGACATCCAAATGACCTCTAGATGACCTCCAGACGACCTCTAGATGACCTCCGGATGACCTCTAGATGACCTCCAAATGACCTCTAGATGACCTCCAGATGACCTCTAGATGACATACAGACAACCTACAGATGACCTCTAGATGACCTCCCGATAACCTCTAGATGACCTCCAGATGACCTCCGGATGATCTCTAGATGACCTCCAGATGACATCCAAATGACCTCTAGATGACATCCAGATGACCTCTAGATGGCATACGACAACCCAGATGACGTCTAGATGACCTCCCGATGACCTCTAGGTTTCGTGCAGATAACCTCCAGATGACCTCTCGATGACCTTTCGATGATCTCACGATGACCTCAAGATGACCTCCGGATGATTTCTAGATGACTTCCAGATGACCTCCAGATGACCTCTAGATGACCTCCAGATGACCTCCAGAGGACCTCCAGATGACCTCCACATGACCTCCAGATAACCTCTAGTTGACCTCCATATGACCTCCAGATGACCTCTAGATGACCTGCCGATGACCTCCGGATGACCTCTAGATGACCTCCAGATGACCTCCAGATGACCTCCCGGATGAATACTAGATGACCTCCAGATGACGTCCAGATGACCTTTAAATGACCTCCACATGACATCAGAGGACCTGCAGATGACCTCACATGACCTCCAGATGACCTCCATATGACCTCTAGATGACTTCCAGATGACCTCTAGAGGACCTCCAGATGACATCCAGAGGACCTTTAGATGACCTTTAGATGACCTCTCGATGACCTCTAGATGACCTCCCGATAACCTCTAGATGACCTCCAGATGACCTCGGATGACCTCTAGATGACCTCCAGATGACATCCAGAGGACCTCCCAGGACCTCCACATGACCTCCAGATGACCTCTAGATGACCTCCACAGGACCTCCACATGACCTCCCGATGACCTCTAGGATGACCTCCATATGACCTCCAGATGACCTCCATATGACATGCAGAGGACCTCCAGATGACCTCCAGCTGACCTCTAGATGACCTCTAGACGACCTCTAGAGGACCACCCAGATAACCTCCAGATGACCTCCAGATGACCTCCAGATGACCTCCAGATGACCTCTAGAGGACCCTGCCGATGACCTCTCGATGACCTCCATATGACCTCCAGCTGACCTCCATATGACATGCAGAGGACCTCCAGATGACCTCCAGATGACCTCTAGGTGACCTCTAGACGACCTCTAGAGGACCACCCAATAACCTCCAGATGACCTCCAGATGACCTCCAGATGACCTCCAGATGACCTCTAGATGACCTGCCGATGACCTCTCGATGACCTCCCGATGACCTCCAGCCCCCGACCTCCATATGACCTCCAGATGACCTGCAGATGACCTCCAGATGACCTCTAGATGACCTCCAGATGACCTCCAGATGACCTCCAGATGATCTCCAGATAACCTCCAGATGACCTACAGATGACCTCCAGATGACCTCAGATGACCTCCAGATGATCTCCAGATAACCTCCAGATGACCTACAGATGACCTCAGATGACCTCCAGGCGACCTCTAGATGACCTGCCGATGACCTCCCGATGACCTCTAGATGACCTCCATATGACCTCAGCTGACCTCCATATGACCTCCCTGATGACCTCCAGATGACCTCCAGATGATCTCCAGATAACCTCCAGATGACCTCCAGATGACCTCTAGATGACCTCCAGATGACATCCAGAGGACCTATAGATGACCTTTAGATGACCTTCCAGATGACCCCTATGACCTCTAGATGACCTCCAGATGACCTCCAGATAACCTCTGGATGACCTCCAGATGACCTCCACATGGGCTCCAGATGACCTCCAAATGACCTCTAGATGACTTCCAGATGACCTCTAGCTGACCTCCAGATGACATCCAGAGGACCTTTAGATGACCTGCCGATGACCTCTCGATGACCTCTAAATGACCTCCCATAACATCTAGATGACCTCCAGATGACCTCCGGATGACCTCTAGATGACCTCCAGATGACATCCAGAGGACCTCCACATGATCTCCCGATGACCTCTAGGTGACCTCCATATGACCTCCAGCTGACCTCCCATATGACCTCCAGCGACCTCCCGATGACCTCTTGACCTTCCAGATGACCTCCAGATGACCTCCACATGACCTCAGCACGACATCTCGGTGACCTCCAGATGACCTCCTGATGACCTCCAGATGACCTCCAGATGACCTCCGGATGACTACCAGATGACCTCCAGATGACGTCCAGATGACCTTCAAATGACCTCCACATGACATCCAGAGGACCTGCAGATGACCTCCACATGACCTCCAGATGACCTCCCGATGACCTCCGGATGACTTCCAGATGACTTCCAGATGACCTCCAGATGACCTCCAGATGACCTCCAGATGACCTCCAGATGATCTCCAGGAGACCTCCAGATGACCTTCCGATGACCTCCGGATGACCTCCAGATGACCTCCAGATGACCTGCCGATGATCTCCCGATGACCTGCCGATGACCTCCCGATGACCTCTAGATGACCTCTAGATGACTTCCAGATGACCTCAGAGGACCTCAGATGACCTCAGAGACCTCCAGATGACCTCCAGATGACCTCCCGATGACCTCTGACTGACCTTCAGATGACCTCCAGATGACCTCCAGAGGACTTCCAGATGACTTCAAGATGACCTCTAGATGACTTCCAGATGACCTCCAGATGACCTCCAGATGACCTCTAGATGACCTCTGATGACCTCTAGAGGACCTCCAGATGACCTCCCCGATGACCTCCAGATGACCTCCAGATGACCTCCAGAGGACCTCCAGATGACCTCCACATGGCCTCAGATGACCTCTCGATGACCTCCATATGACCTCCAGATGACCTCAGATGATCTCCAGATAACCTCCAGATGACCTACAGATGACCTCCAGATGACCTCCAGATGAGCCTCTAGATGACCTGCCCGTGACCTCCCGATGACCTCTAGATGACCTCCATATGACCTCCAGCTGACCTCCATATGACCTCCTGACCTACAGATGACCTCCAGATGACCTCCAGATGACCTCCAGATGATCTCCAGATAACCTCCAGATGACCTACAGATGACCTCCAGATGACCTCCAGATGACCTCTAGATGACCTGCCGATGACCTCCCGGCCGACCTCTAGATGACCTCCGCCATGACCTCCAGCTGACCTCCATATGACCTCCTGATGACCTCCAGATGACCTCAGATGATCTCAGATAACCTCCAGATGACCTCCAGATGACCTCTAGATGACCTCCAGATGACATCCAGAGGACCTATAGATGACCTTTAGATGACCTTCCGATGACCTCCCTATGACCTCTAGATGACCTCCAGATGACCTCCAGATAACCTCTGGATGACCTCCAGATGGCCTCCACATGACCTCCAGATGACCTCCAAGCGACCTCTAGATGACTTCCAGATGACCTCCAAGCGGACCTCCAGATGACATCCAGAGGACCTTTAGATGACCTCCAGATGACCTCTCGATGACCTCTAAATGGCCTCCCGATAACATCTAGATGACCTCCAGATGACCTCCGGATGACCTCTAGATGACCTCCAGATGACATCCAGAGGACCTCCACATGATCTCCCGATGACCTCTAGATGACCTCCATATGACCTCCAGCTGACCTCCATATGACCTCCAGATGACCTCCCGATGACCTCTTGATGACCTTCAGATGACCTCCAGATGACCTCCACATGACCTCAAGATGACATCTCGATGACCTCCAGATGACCTCCCTGATGGCCTCCAGATGACCTCCAGGTGACCTCCGGATGATACTAGATGACCTCCAGATGACGTCCAGATGACCTTTAAATGACCTCCACATGACCTCCAGAGGACCTGCAGATGACCTCCACATGACCTCCAGATGACCTCCCGATGACCTCCGGATGACTTCCAGATGACTTCCAGATGACCTCCAGATGACCTCCAGATGACCTCCAGATGACCTCCAGATGATCTCAGGAGACCTCCAGATGACCTTCCGATGACCTCCCGATGACCTCCAGATGACCTCCAGATGACCTGCCGATGATCTCCCGTACCGATGACCTGCCGATGACCTCCCGATGACCTCTAGATGACCTCTAGATGACTTCCAGATGACCTCCAGAGGACCTCCAGATGACCTCCAGAGGACCTCCAGATGACCTCAGAGCGACCTCCCGGACCTCTAGATGACCTTCAGATGACCTCCAGATGACCTCCAGAGGACTTCAGATGACTTCTAGATGACCTCTAGATGACTTCCAGATGACCTCAGGTGACCTCCAGATGACCTCTAGATGACCTCTAGACGACCTCTAGAGGACCTCCAGATGACCACCCGATGACCTCCAGATGACCTCCAGATGACCTCCAGAGGACCTCCAGATGACCTCCACATGACCTCAACATGACCTCTCGATGACCTCCATATGACCTCCAGATGACCTCCAGATGACCTCCCCCGATGAGCCCTAGATGACCTCCAGGTTACATCCAGATGACCTCTAGATGACCACCAGATGACATCTAGAGGACCTCCAGATGACCTCCAGATGACCTCTAGATGACCTCTAGACGACTAGATGACCTCCAGATGACCTCCAGATGACCTCTAGATGACCTCCAGATGACATCCAGAGGACCTTTAGATGACCTTTAGATGACCTTCCAGATGACCTCCCTATGACCTCTAGATGACCTCCAGATGACCTCCTGATAACCTCTAGATGACCTCCAGATGACCTCCAGATGACATCCAGATGACCTCTAGATGACCTACAGATGACCTCCAGAGGACCTCCCGATGACCTCCAGATGATCTCTAGATGATTTCCAGATGACCTCAGATGACCTCTAGATGACCTGCTGATGACCTCTCGATGACCTGTAGATGACCTCCGGATGACCTCTAGATGACCTCCAGATGACCTCCAGATGACCTCCAGAAGGCCTCCGGATGCATACTAGAGTGACCTCCAGATGACGTCCAGATGACCTCCCGATGACCTCTGGATGACTTCTAGATGACCTCCAGATGACCTCCAGATGACATGTAGATGACCTGCCAGCTGACCTCCCGATGACCTCTAGATGACCTTCCAGATGACCTCCAGATGACCTCCAGATGACCTCCAGATGACTTCCAGATGACCTCAGAGGCCTCCAGATGACCTCCAGATGACCTCTAGATGACCTGCCGATGACCTCCCGATGACCTCTAGACGACCTCTAGATGACTTCCAGATGACATCCAGAGGACCTCCAGATGACCTCTAGAAGACCTCCAGATGACCTCCAGATGACCTCCAGATGACCTCCACATGACCTCAGATGACCTCCAGATGACCTCCAGATGACCTCCAGATGACTACTAGATGACCTCCAGATGACGTTCCAGATGACCTTTAGATGACCTCCACATGACATCCAGAGGACCTGCAGATGACCTCCACATGACCTCCAGATGACCTCTAGATGACCTCCACATGACCTCCTGAGACCTCTGGATGACTTCTAGATGACATCCAGATGACCTCCAGATGACCTCTAGATGACCTGCCCCAGCGGCCTCCCGTGGCCTCTAGATGGCCTCTAGGTGACTTCCAGATGACTTCCAGATGACCTCCAGATGACCTCCAGAGGACTTCCAGATGATTTCTAGATGACCTCTAGATGACTTCCAGATGACCTCCAGAGGGCCTCCAGCTGACCTCCAGATGACCTCTAGATGACCTGAAGATGACCTCCCATGACCTCTATATGACCTCTAGATGACCTCCAAATGACCTCAGAGGACCTCAGATGACCTCTAGAAGACCTCCAGATGACCTCCAGAAGAATACTAGATGACCTCAGATGACGTCCAGATGACCTTTAGGTGACCTCCACATGACATCAGAGGACCTGCAGGTGACCTCTACATGACCTCCAGATGACCTCTAGATGACCTCCAGATGACCTCCCGATGACCTCTGGATGACTTCTAGATGGCCTCCAGATGACCTCCAGATGACCTCCAGAGGACTTCCAGATGGTTTCTAGATGACCTCTAGATGTCTTCAAGATGACCTCAGAGGGCCTCCAGATGACCTCCAGATGACCTCTAGATGACCTGCCAGATGACCTCCCGATGACATCTAGATGACCTCTAGATGACTTCCAGATGACCTCAGAGGACCTCCAGATGACCTCCAGAGGACCTCCAGATGACCTCCAGATGACCTCCAGATGACCTCCCCCATGACATCCAGAGGACCTTTAGATGACCTTCCGAAGACCTCCCTATGACCTCTAGATGACCTCCAAATAACATCTAGATGACCTCCAGATGACCTCCAGATGACATCCAGACGACCTCTAGATGACCTACAGATGACCTCCAGAGGACCTCCCGATGACCTCCAGATGACCTCTAGATGACCTCCAGATGACCTCCAGATGACCTCTAGATGACCTGCCGATGACCTCCCTCGATGACCTTTAAATGACCTCCCGGATGACCTCTAGATGACCTCCAGATGACCTCCAGATGACATCCAGATGACCTCCAGATGACCTCCACATGACCTCCAGATGACTTCCACATGACCTCCAGATGACCTCCAGATGACCTCCAGATGACCTCCGGATGACTACTAGATGACCTCCAGATGACGTCCAGATGACCTCCAGATGACCTCTGGATGACTTCTAGATGACCTCCAGATGACCTCCAGATGACATCTAGATGACCTGCCAATGACCTCCCGATGACCTCTAGTTGACCTCTAGATGACTGCCAGATGACCTCCAGATGACCTCCAGATGACCTCCAGAGGACTTCCAGATGACCTCCAGAGGGCCTCCAGATGACCTCCAGATGACCTCTAGATGTCCTGCCGATGACCTCCCGATGACCTCTAGATGACCTCTAGATAACTTCCAGATGACATCCAGAGGACCTGCAGATGACCTCCCACATGACCTCAAGATGACCTCCAGATGACCTCCAGATGACCTCCCGATGACCTCTGGATGACCTTCCGATGACCTCCAGATGACCTCCAGATGACCTCCAGATAACCTCTAGATGACCTCCAGATGACCTCCAGATGACCTCCAGACGACCTCTAGATGACCTCCAGATGACCTCCAGATGACATCTAGATGACCTGCCAGATGACCTCCCCGATGACCTCTAGTTGACCTCTAGATGACTGCCAGATGACCTCCAGATGACCTCCAGAGGACTTCCAGATGACCTCCAGAGGGCCTCCAGATGACCTCCAGATGACCTCTAGATGACCTGCCGATGACCTCCCCGATGACCTCTAGATGACCTCTAGATGACCTCCAGATGACCTCCAGATGACCTCCAGATGACCTCCACATGACCTCAAGATGACCTCCAGATGACCTCCAGATGACCTCCAGATGACCTCTGGATGACTTCTAGATGACCTCCAGATGACCTCCAGATGACCTGTAGATGACCTGCCAGTGACCTCCCGATGACCTCTAGATGACCTCTAGATGACCTCCAGATAACCTCCAGATGACCTCCAGATTACCTCCAGATGACCTCCCAGAGACTTCCAGATGACCTCCAGAGGGCCTCCAGATGACCTCTAGATGACCTCCAGATGACCTCCAGAGGACCTCCAGATGACGTCCAGATGACCTCCAGATGACATCCAAATGACCTCTAGATGACCTCCAGAGCGACCTCTAGATGACCTCCGGATGACCTCCAGATGACCTCCAGAATGACCTCTAGATGACCTCCAGATGACCTCTAGATGACCTCCAGACGACCTACAGATGACCTCTAGATGACCTCCCGATAACCTCTAGATGACCTCCAGATGACCTCCGGATGACCTCTAGATGACCTCCAGATGACATCCAAATGACCTCTAGATGACCTCCAGATGACCTCTAGATGGCATCCAGACAACCTCCAGATGACCTCTAGATGACCTCCCGATGACCTCTAGGTGTCGTGCAGATAACCTCCAGATGACCTCTCGATGACCTTTCGGATGACCTCTCGATGACCTCAAGATGACCTCCAGATGATTTCTAGATGACTTCCAGATGACCTCCAGATGACCTCTAGATGACCTCCAGATGACATCCAGAGGACCTCCAGATGACCTCCAGATGACCTCTAGTTGACCTCCATATGACCTCCAGATGACCTCTAGATGACCTCCGATGACCTCCGGATGACCTCTAGATGACCTCCAGATGACCTCCAGATGACCTCCGGATGAATACTAGATGACCTCCAGATGACGTCCAGATGACCTTTAGATGACCTCCACATGACCTCCAGAGGACCTCCAGATGACCTCCACATGACCTCCAGATGACCTCCAATGACCTCTAGATGACTTCCAGAATGACCTCTAGAGGACCTCCAGATGACATCAGAGGACCTTTAGATGACCTCCAGATGACCTCTCGATGACCTCTAGATGACCTCCCGATGACCTCTAGATGACCTCCAGATGACCTCCGGATGACCTCTAGATGACCTCCAGATGACATCCAGAGGACCTCCAGAGGACCTCCACATGACCTCCAGATGACCTCTAGATGACCTCCCACAGGACCTCCACATGACCTCCCGATGACCTCTAGATGACCTCCATATGACCTCCAGATGACCTCCAGATGACCTCCAGATGACCTCCAGATGACCTCTAGATGACCTCTAGATGACCTCTAGAGGACCTTTAGGCCAGATGACCTCCAGATGACCTCCAGATGACCTCCAGATGACCTCTAGATGACCTGCCGATGACCTCCCGATGACCTCCATATGACCTCCAGCTGACCTCCATATGACATGCAGAGGACCTCCAGATGACCTCCAGATGACCTCTAGATGACCTCTAGATGACCTCTAGAGGACCATCCAATAACCTCCAGATGACCTCCAGATGACCTCCAGATGACCTCCAGATGACCTCTAGATGACCTGCCGATGACCTCTCGATGACCTCCATATGACCTCCAGCTGACCTCCCATATGACATCCAGATGACCTCCAGATGACCTCCAGATGACCTCTAGATGACCTCAGATGACCTCCAGATGACCTCCAGATGATCTCCAGATGACCTCCAGATGACCTACAGATGACCTCCAGATGACCTCCAGATGACCTCAGATGATCTCCAGATAACCTCCAGATGACCTCCAGATGACCTCCAGATGACCTCCAGATGACCTCTAGATGACCTGCCAGATGACCTCCCGATGACCTCTAGATGACCTCCCATATGACCTCCAGCTGACCTCCATATGACCTCCTGACCTCCAGATGACCTCCAGATGATCTCCAGATAACCTCCAGATGACCTCCAGATGACCTCTAGATGACCTCCAGATGACATCCAGAGGACCTATAGATGACCTTTAGATGACCTTCCGATGACCTCCCTATGACCTCTAGATGACCTCCAGATGACCTCCAGATAACCTCTAGATGACCTCCAGATGACCTCCACCCAGGCTCCAGATGACCTCCAAATGACCTCTAGATGACTTCCAGATGACCTCTGATGACCTCCAGATGACATCCAGAGGACCTTTAGATGACCTGCCGTTGACTTCCAGATGACCTCTAAATGACCTCCGGATGAACTCTATATGGCCTCCAGATGACCTCCGGATGACCTCTAGATGACCTCCAGATGACATCCAGAGGACCTCCAGGCATGATCTCCCGATGACCTCTAGACGACCTCCATATGACCTCCAGCTGACCTCCATATGACCTCCAGATGACCTCCCGATGACCTCTTGACCTTCAGATGACCTCCAGATGACCTCCACATGACCTCAACATGACATCTCGATGACCTCCAGATGACCTCCCGATGACCTCCAGATGACCTCCAGATGACCTCCGGATGAATACTAGATGACCTCCAGATGACGTCCAGATGACCTTTAAATGACCTCCACATGACATCCAGAGGACCTGCAGATGACCTCCACATGACCTCCAGATGACCTCCCGATGACCTCCGGATGACTTCCAGATGACTTCCAGATGACCTCCAGATGACCTCCAGATGACCTCCAGATGACCTCCAGATGATCTCCAGGAGACCTCCAGATGACCTTCCGATGACCTCCGGATGACCTCCAGATGACCTCCAGATGACCTGCCGATGATCTCCCGATGACCTGCCGATGACCTCCCGATGACCTCTAGATGACCTCTAGATGACTTCCAGATGACCTCCAGAGGACCTCCAGATGACCTCCAGAGGACCTCCAGATGACCTCCAGATGACCTCCCGATGACCTCTAGATGACCTCCAGATGACCTCCAGATGACCTCCAGAGGACTTCCAGATGACTTCTAGATGACCTCTAGATGACTTCCAGATGACCTCCAGATGACCTCCAGATGACCTCTAGATGACCTCTAGACGACCTCTAGAGGACCTCCAGATAACCACCCGATGACCTCCAGATGACCTCCAGATGACCTCCAGAGGACCTCCAGATGACCTCCACATGACCTCAACATGACCTCTCGATGACCTCCATATGACCTCCAGATGACCTCCAGATGACCTCCCGATGAACCCTAGATGACCTCCAGATGACATCCAGATGACCTCTAGATGACCTCCAGATGACATCTAGAGGACCTCCAGATGACCTCCAGATGACCTCTAGATGACCTCTAGACGACTAGATGACCTCCAGATGACCTCCAGATGACCTCTAGATGACCTCCAGATGACATCCAGAGGACCTTTAGATGACCTTTAGATGACCTTCCGATGACCTCCCTATGACCTCTAGATGACCTCCAGATGACCTCCAGATAACCTCTAGATGACCTCCAGATGACCTCCAGATGACCTCCAGATGACCTCTAGATGACCTCAGATGACCTCCAGAGGACCTCCCGATGACCTCCAGATGATCTCTAGATGATTTCCAGATGACCTCCAGATGACCTCTAGATGACCTGCCGATGACCTCTCGATGACCTGTAGATGACCTCCGGATGACCTCTAGATGACCTCCAGATGACCTCCAGATGACCTCCAGAAAACCTCCGGATGCATACTAGATGACCTCCAGATGACGTCCAGATGACCTCCCGATGACCTCTGGATGACTTCTAGATGACCTCCAGATGACCTCCAGATGACATGTAGATGACCTCCAATGACCTCCCATGACCTCTAGATGACTTCTCAGATGACCTCCAGATGACCTCAGATGACCTCTAGATGACTTCCAGATGACCTCCAGAGGGCCTCCAGATGACCTCAGATGACCTCTAGATGACCTGCCAGATGACCTCCCAGATGACCTCTAGATGACCTCTAGATGACTTCCAGATGACATCCAGAGGACCTGCAGATGACCTCTAGAAGACCTCCAGATGACCTCCAGATGACCTCCAGATGACCTCCAGATGACCTCCAGATGACCTCCAGATGACCTCCAGGGGCCTCCAGATGACCTCCGAGACCTCTAGATGACCTGCCGATGACCTCCCGATGACCTCTAGATGACCTCTAGATGACTTCCAGATGACCTCCAGATGACGTCCAGATGACCTTTAGATGACCTCCACATGACATCCAGAGGACCTGCAGATGACCTCCACATGACCTCCAGATGACCTCTAGATGACCTCCACATGACCTCCCTGATGACCTCTGGATGACTTCTAGATGACCTCCAGATGACCTCCAGATGACCTCTAGATGACCTGCCAATGACCTCCCGATGACCTCTAGATGACCTCTAGATGACTTCCAGATGACTTCAGATGACCTCCAGATGACCTCCAGAGGACTTCCAGATGATTTCTAGATGACCTCTAGATGACTTCCAGATGACCTCCAGAGGCCTCAGCTGACCTCAGATGACCTCTAGATGACCTGAAGATGACCTCCCGATGACCTCTATGACCTCTAGATGAATTCCAAATGACCTCCAGAGGACCTCCAGATGACCTCTAGAAGACCTCCAGATGACCTCCAGAAGAATACTAGATGACCTCCAGATGACGTCCAGATGACCTTTAGGTGACCTCCACATGACCTCCAGAGGACCTGCAGGTGACCTCTAGATGACCTCCAGATGACCTCCAGATGACCTCCAGATGACCTCCCATATGACCTCTGGATGACTTCTAGATGGCCTCAGATGACCTCCAGATGACCTCCAGAGGACTTCCAGATGGTTTCTAGATGACCTCTAGATGTCTTCAAGATGACCTCCAGAGGGCCTCCAGATGACCTCCAGATGACCTCTAGATGACCTGCCGATGACCTCCCGATGACCTCTAGATGACCTCTAGATGACTTCCAGATGACCTCCAGAGGACCTCCAGATGACCTCCAGAGGACCTCCAGATGACCTCCAGATGACCTCCAGATGACCTCCCTATGACATCCAGGGACCTTTGGATGACCTTCCGAGGACCTCCCTATGACCTCTAGATGACCTCCAGATGACCTCCAGATGACCTCCAGACGACCTCTAGATGACCTCCAGATGACCTCCAGAGGACCTCCCGATGACCTCCAGATGACCTCTAGATGACTTCCAGATGACCTCCAGATGACCTCTAGATGACCTGCCGGTGACCTCCCCCATGACCTTTAGATGACCTCCGGATGACCTCTAGATGACCTCCAGATGACCTCCAGATGACATCCAGATGACCTCCAGATGACCTCCCACATGACCTCCAGATGACTTCCAATGACCTCCAGATGACCTCCGGATGACTACTAGATGACCTCCAGATGACGTCCTAGATGACCTCCAGATGACGTCCAGATGACCTCCAGATGACCTCTGGATGACTTCTAGATGACCTCCAGATGACCTCCAGATGACATCTAGATGACCTGCCAATGACCTCCCGATGACCTCTAGTTGACCTCTAGATGACTGCCAGATGACCTCCAGATGACCTCCAGATGACCTCCACATGACCTCAAGATGACCTCCCAGATGACCTCTAGATGACCTCCAGATGACCTCTAGATGACCTGCCAGATGACCTCCCGATGACCTCTAGTTGACCTCTAGATGACTGCCAGATGACCTACAGATGACCTCCAGATGACCTCCAGAGGACTTCCAGATGACCTCCAGATGACCTCCAGATGACCTCCAGATGACCTCTAGATGTCCTGCCGATGACCTCCCGATGACCTCTAGATGACCTCTAGATAACTTCCAGATGACCTCCAGATGACCTCCAGATGACCTCCACATGACCTCAAGATGACCTCCAGATGAGCTCCAGATGACCTCCAGATGACATCTAGATGACCTGCCGATGACCTCCCGATGACCTCTAGTTGACCTCTAGATGACTGCCAGATGACCTCCAGATGACCTCCAGATGACCTCCAGAGGACTTCCAGATGACCTCCAGAGGGCCTCCAGATGACCTCCAGATGACCTCTAGATGTCCTGCCGATGACCTCCCATGACCTCTAGATGACCTCTAGATGACTTCCAGATGACATCCAGAGGGACCTCTAGATGACCTCCACATGACCTCTAGATGACTTCTAGATGACCTCCAGATGACCTCCAGATGACATCTCCAGATGACCTGCCAGATGACCTCCCGATGACCTCTAGTTGACCTCTAGATGACTGCCAGATGACCTCGAGATGACCTCCAGATAACCTCCAGAGGACTTCCAGATGACCTCCAGAGGACCTCCAGATGACCTCCAGATGACCTCTAGATGTCCTCCCGATGACCTCAGATAACCACCCGATGACCTCCAGATGACCTCCCAGATGACCTCCAGAGGACCTCCAGATGACCTCCACATGACCTCAACATGACCTCTCGATGACCTCCATATGACCTCCAGATGACCTCCAGATGACCTCCAGATGAACCCTAGATGACCTCAGATTACATCCAGATGACCTCTAGATGACCACCAGATGACATCTAGAGGACCTCCAGATGACCTCCAGATGACCTCTAGATGACCTCTAGACGACTAGATGACCTCCAGATGACCTCCAGATGACCTCTAGATGACCTCCAGATGACATCCAGAGGACCTTTAGATGACCTTTAGATGACCTTCCGATGACCTCCCTATGACCTCTAGATGACCTCCAGATGACCTCCAGATAACCTCTAGATGACCTCCAGATGACCTCCACATGAGCTCCAGATGACCTCCAAATGACCTCTAGATGATTTCCAGATGACCTCTAGCGGACCTCCAGATGACCTCCAGATGACCTCCAGATGATCTCCAGAGACCTCCAGATGACCTTCCGATGACCTCCGGATGACCTCCAGATGACCTCCAGATGACCTGCCGATGATCTCCCGATGACCTGCCGATGACCTCCCGATGACCTCTAGATGACCTCTAGATGACTTCCAGATGACCTCCAGAGGACCTCCAGATGACCTCCACATGACCTCAACATGACCTCTCGATGACCTCCATATGACCTCCAGATGACCTCCAGATGACCTCCCGATGACCCCTAGATGACCTCCAGATTACATCCAGATGACCTCTAGATGACCACCAGATGACATCTAGAGGACCTCCAGATGACCTCCAGATGACCTCTAGATGACCTCTAGACGACTAGATGACCTCCAGATGACCTCCAGATGACCTCTAGATGACCTCCAGATGACATCCAGAGGACCTTTAGATGACCTTTAGATGACCTTCCGATGACCTCCCTATGACCTCTAGATGACCTCCAGATGACCTCCAGATAACCTCTAGATGACCTCCAGATGACCTCCAGATGACATCCAGATGACCTCTAGATGACCTACAGATGACCTCCAGAGGACCTCCCGATGACCTCCAGATGATCTCTAGATGATTTCCAGATGACCTCCAGATGACCTCTAGATGACCTGCTGATGACCTCTCGATGACCTGCAGATGACCTCCGGATGACCTCTAGATGACCTCCAGATGACCTCCAGATGACCTCCAGAAAACCTCCGGAAGCATACTAGATGACCTCCAGATGACGTCCAGATGACCTCCCGATGACCTCTGGATGACTTCTAGATGACCTCCAGATGACCTCCAGATGACATGTAGATGACCTGCCAATGACCTCCCGATGACCTCTAGATGACTTCCAGATGACCTCCAGATGACCTCCAGATGACCTCCAGATGACTTCCAGAGGACCTCCAGATGACCTCCAGATGACCTCTAGATGACCTCTAGATGACCTCCCGATGACCTCTAGATGACCTCTAGATGACTTCCAGAAGACATCCAGAGGACCTGCAGATGACCTCTAGAAGACCTCCAGATGACCTGCTGATGACCTCTCGATGACCTGTAGATGACCTCCGGATGACCTCTAGATGACCTCCAGATGACCTCCAGATGACCTCCAGAAAACCTCCGGAAGCATACTAGATGACCTCCAGATGACGTCCAGATGACCTCCCGATGACCTCTGGATGACTTCTAGATGACCTCCAGATGACCTCCAGATGACATGTAGATGACCTGCCAATGACCTCCCGATGACATCTAGATGACTTCCAGATGACCTCCACATGACCTCCAGATGACCTCCAGATGACCTCCAGATGACCTCCGGATGAATACTAGATGACCTCCAGATGACGTCCAGATGACCTTTAGATGACCTCCACATGACATCCAGAGGACCTGCAGATGACCTCCACATGACCTCCAGATGACCTCTAGATGACCTCCACATGACCTCCTGATGACCTCTGGATGACTTCTAGATGACATCCAGATGACCTCCAGATGACCTCTAGATGACCTTCCAATGACCTCCCGATGACCTCTAGATGACCTCTAGATGACTTCCAGATGACTTCCAGATGACCTCCAGATGACCTCCAGAGGACTTCCAGATGATTTCTAGATGACCTCTAGATGACTTCCAGATGACCTCCAGAGGGCCTCCAGCTGACCTCCAGATGACCTCCAGATGACCTTTAGATGACCTCCACATGACATCCAGAGGACCTGCAGGTGACCTCTACATGACCTCCAGATGACCTCTAGATGACCTCCAGATGACCTCCCGATGACCTCTGGATGACTTCTAGATGGCCTCCAGATGACCTCCAGATGACCTCCAGAGGACTTCCAGATGGTTTCTAGATGACCTCTAGATGTCTTCAAGATGACCTCCAGAGGGCCTCCAGATGACCTCCAGATGACCTCTAGATGACCTGCCGATGACCTCCCGATGACCTCTAGATGACCTCTAGATGACTTCCAGATGACCTCCAGAGGACCTCCAGATGACCTCCAGAGGACCTCCAGATGACCTCCAGATGACCTCCCTATGACATCCAGAGGACCTTTAGATGACCTTTAGATGACCTTCCGAAGACCTCCCTATGACCTCTAGATGACCTCTAGATGACCTCTAGATGACCTACAGATGACCTCCAGAGGACCTCCCGATGACCTCCAGATGACCTCTAGATGACTTCCAGATGACCTCCAGATGACCTCTAGATGACCTGCCGATGACCTCTCGATGACCTTTAGATGACCTCCGGATGACCTCTAGATGACCTCCAGATGACCTCCAGATGACATCCAGATGACCTCCAGATGACCTCCACATGACCTCCAGATGACTTCCACATGACCTCCAGATGACCTCCAGATGACCTCCAGATGACCTCCAGATGACCTCCGGATGAATACTAGATGACCTCCAGATGACGTCCAGGTGACCTCCCGATGACCTCTGGATGACTTCTAGATGACCTCCAGATGACCTCCAGATGACATCTAGATGACCTGCCAATGACCTCCCGATGACCTCTAGTTGACCTCTAGATGACTGCCAGATGACCTCCAGATGACCTCCAGATGACCTCCAGAGGACTTCCAGATGACCTCCAGAGGGCCTCCAGATGACCTCCAGATGACCTCTAGATGTCCTGCCGATGACCTCCCGATGACCTCTAGATGACCTCTAGATAACTTCCAGATGACATCCAGAGGACCTGCAGATGACCTCCACATGACCTCAAGATGACCTCCAGATGACCTCCAGATGACCTCCAGATGACCTCCAGATGACATCTAGATGACCTGCCAATGACCTCCCGATGACCTCTAGTTGACCTCTAGATGACTGCCAGATGACCTACAGATGACCTCCAGATGACCTCCAGAGGACTTCCAGATGACCTTCAGAGGGCCTCCAGATGACCTCCAGATGACCTCTAGATGTCCTGCCGATGACCTCCCGATGACCTCTAGATGACCTCTAGATAACTTCCAGATGACCTCCAGAGGACCTGCAGATGACCTCCACATGACCTCAAGATGACTTCTAGATGACCTCCAGATGACCTCCAGATGACATCTAGATGACCTGCCAATGACCTCCCGATGACCTCTAGTTGACCTCTAGATGACTGCCAGATGACCTCCAGATGACCTCCAGATGACCTCCAGAGGACTTCCAGATGACCTCCAGAGGGCCTCCAGATGACCTCCAGATGACCTCTAGATGTCCTGCCGATGACCTCCAGATAACCACCCGATGACCTCCAGATGACCTCCAGATGACCTCCAGAGGACCTCCAGATGACCTCCACATGACCTCAACATGACCTCTCGATGACCTCCATATGACCTCCAGATGACCTCCAGATGACCTCCAGATGAACCCTAGATGACCTCCAGATTACATCCAGATGACCTCTAGATGACCACCAGATGACATCTAGAGGACCTCCAGATGACCTCCAGATGACCTCTAGATGACCTCTAGATGACTGCCAGATGACCTCCAGATGACCTCCAGATGACCTCCAGAGGACTTCCAGA
This sequence comes from Drosophila repletoides, assembly GCA_018150835.1. NCBI lineage: Eukaryota > Metazoa > Arthropoda > Insecta > Diptera > Drosophilidae > Drosophila > Drosophila repletoides. The sequence goes on along the minus strand of JAECWQ010000103.1, from coordinate 31,275 downwards.
TGACCTCCAGAGGGCCTCCAGATGACCTCCAGATGACCTCTAGATGTCCTGCCAGATGACCTCCAGATAACCACCCGATGACCTCCAGATGACCTCCAGATGACCTCCAGAGGACCTCCAGATGACCTCCACATGACCTCAACATGACCTCTCGATGACCTCCATATGACCTCCAGATGACCTCCAGATGACCTCCAGATGAACCCTAGATGACCTCCAGATGACCTCCAGATGACCTCTAGATGACCTCCAGATGACATCCAGAGGACCTTTAGATGACCTTTAGATGACCTTCCGATGACCTCCCTATGACCTCTAGATGACCTCCAGATGACCTCCAGATAACCTCCAGATGACCTCCAGAGGACTTCCAGATGACCTCCAGAGGGCCTCCAGATGACCTCCAGATGACCTCTAGATGTCCTGCCGATGACCTCCAGATAACCACCCGATGACCTCCAGATGACCTCCAGATGACCTCCAGAGGACCTCCAGATGACCTCCACATGACCTCAAACACATGACCTCTCGATGACCTCCATATGACCTCCAGATGACCTCCAGATGACCTCCAGATGAACCCTAGATGACCTCAAGATGACTTCTAGATGACCTCCAGATGACCTCCAGATGACATCTAGATGACCTGCCAGCCAACCTCCCGATGACCTCTAGTTGACCTCTAGATGACTGCCAGATGACCTCCAGATGACCTCCAGATGACCTCCAGAGGACTTCCAGATGACCTCCAGAGGCCTCCAGATGACCTCCAGATGACCTCTAGATGTCCTGCCAGATGACCTCCAGATAACCACCCCGATAACCTCCAGATGACCTCCAGATGACCTCCAGAGGACCTCCAGATGACCTCCACATGACCTCAACAATGACCTCTCGATGACCTCCATGACCTCCAGATGACCTCCAGATGACCTCCAGATGAACCCAGATGACCTCCAGATGACCTCCAGATGACCTCTAGATGACCTCCAGATGACATCCAGAGGACCTTTAGATGACCTTTAGATGACCTTCCGATGACCTCCCTATGACCTCTAGATGACCTCCAGATGACCTCCAGATAACCTCTAGATGACCTCCAGATGACCTCCACATGAGCTCCAGATGACCTCCAAATGACCTCTAGATGATTTCCAGATGACCTCTAGCGGACCTCCAGATGACATCCAGAGGACCTTTAGATGACCTCTAGATGACCTCCCGATAACATCTAGATGACCTCCAGATGACATCTAGATGACCTGCCAATGACCTCCCGATGACCTCTAGTTGACCTCTAGATGACTGCCAGATGACCTACAGATGACCTCCAGATGACCTCCAGAGGACTTCCAGATGACCTCCAGAGGGCCTCCAGATGACCTCCAGATGACCTCAAGATGTCCTGCCGATGACCTCCCGATGACCTCTAGATGACCTCTAGATAACTTCCAGATGACATCCAGAGGACCTGCAGATGACCTCCACATGACCTCAAGATGACTTCTAGATGACCTCCAGATGACCTCCAGATGACCTCTAGATGACCTGCCAATGACCTCCCGATGACCTCTAGTTGACCTCTAGATGACTGCCAGATGACCTCCAGATGACCTCCAGATGACCTCCAGAGGACTTCCAGATGACCTCCAGAGGGCCTCCAGATGACCTCCAGATGACCTCTAGATGTCCTGCCGATGACCTCCAGATAACCACCCGATGACCTCCAGATGACCTCCAGATGACCTCCAGAGGACCTCCAGATGACCTCCACATGACCTCAGCACATGACCTCTCGATGACCTCCCATATGACCTCCAGATGACCTCCAGATGACCTCCAGATGAACCTAGATGACCTCCAGATTACATCCAGATGACCTCTAGATGACCACCAGATGACATCTAGAGGACCTCCAGATGACCTCCAGATGACCTCTAGATGACCTCTAGACGACTAGATGACCTCCAGATGACCTCCAGATGACCTCTAGATGACCTCCAGATGACATCCAGAGGACCTTTAGATGACCTTTAGATGACCTTCCGATGACCTCCCTATGACCTCTAGATGACCTCCAGATGACCTCCAGATAACCTCTAGATGACCTCCAGATGACCTCCACATGAGCTCCAGATGACCTCCAAATGACCTCTAGATGATTTCCAGATGACCTCTAGCGGACCTCCAGATGACATCCAGAGGACCTTTAGATGACCTGCCGATGACCTCTCGATGACCTCTAGATGACCTCCCGATAACATCTAGATGACCTCCAGATGACCTCCGGATGACCTCTAGATGACCTCCAGATGACATCCAGAGGACCTCACATGACCTCCCGATGACCTCTAGATGACCTCCATATGACCTCCAGCTGACCTCCCCCATATGACCTCCAGATGACCTCCCGATGACCTCTTGACCTGACCTCCAGATGACCTCCAGATGACCTCCCGATGACCTCAACATGACATCTCGATGACCTCCAGATGACCTCCCTGACCTCCAGATGACCTCCAGATGACCTCCCGGATGAATACTAGATGACCTCCAGATGACGTCCAGATGACCTTTAAATGACCTCCACATGACATCCAGAGGACCTGCAGATGACCTCCACATGACCTCCAGATGACCTCCATATGACCTCTAGATGACTTCCAGATGACATCTCGATGACCTCCAGATGACCTCCTGATGACCTCCAGATGACCTCCAGATGACCTCCGGATGAATACTAGATGACCTCCAGATGACGTCCAGATGACCTTTAGATGAACTCCACATGACATCCAGAGGACCTGCAGATGACCTCCACATGACCTCCAGATGACCTCTAGATGACCTGCCGATGACCTCCCGATGACCTCTAGATGACCTCTAGATGACTTCCAGATGACCTCCAGAGGACCTCCAGATGACCTCCAGAGGACCTCCAGATGACCTCCAGATGACCTCCCTATGACATCCAGAGGACCTTTAGATGACCTTTAGATGACCTTCCGAAGACCTCCCTATGACCTCTAGATGACCTCCAGATGACCTCCAGATAACCTCTAGATGACCTCCAGATGACCTCCAGATGACATCCAGACGACCTCTAGATGACCTCCAGATGACCTCCAGATGACATCTAGATGACCTGCCAATGACCTCCCGATGACCTCTAGTTGACCTCTAGATGACTGCCAGATGACCTCCAGATGACCTCCAGATGACCTCCAGAGGACTTCCAGATGACCTCCAGAGGGCCTCCAGATGACCTCCAGATGACCTCTAGATGTCCTGCCGATGACCACCCGATGACCTCTAGATGACCTCTAGATAACCTCCAGATGACATCCAGAGGACCTGCAGGTGACCTCTACATGACCTCCAGATGACCTCCATATGACCTCTAGATGACTTCCAGATGACATCTCGATGACCTCCAGATGACCTCCTGATGACCTCCAGATGACCTCCAGATGACCTCCGGATGAATACTAGATGACCTCCAGATGACGTCCAGATGACCTTTAGATGAACTCCACATGACATCCAGAGGACCTGCAGATGACCTCCACATGACCTCCAGATGACCTCCATATGACCTCTAGATGACTTCCAGATGACATCTCGATGACCTCCAGATGACCTCCTGATGACCTCCAGATGACCTCCAGATGACCTCCGGATGAATACTAGATGACCTCCAGATGACGTCCAGATGACCTTTAGATGAACTCCACATGACATCCAGAGGACCTGCAGATGACCTCCACATGACCTCCAGATGACCTCTAGATGACCTCCACATGACCTCCTGATGACCTCTGGATGACTTCTAGATGACATCCAGATGACCTCAGATGACCTCTAGATGACCTGCCAATGACCTCCCGATGACCTCTAGATGATCTCTAGATGACTTCCAGATGATATCCAGATGACCTCCAGATGACCTCAGAGGACTTCCAGATGATTTCTAGATGACCTCTAGATGACTTCCAGATAACCTCCAGAGGGCCTCAGCTGACCTCCAGATGACCTCTAGATGACCTGAAGATGACCTCCCGATGACCTCTATATGACCTCTAGATGAATTCCAAATGACCTCCAGAGGACCTCCAGATGACCTCTAGAAGACCTCCAGATGACCTCCAGATGACCTCCAGATGAATACTAGATGACCTCCAGATGACGTCCAGATGACCTTTAGATGACCTCCACATGACCTCCAGAGGACCTGCAGGTGACCTCTACATGACCTCCAGATGACCTCTAGATGACCTCCAGATGACCTCCCGATGACCTCTGGATGACTTCTAGATGGCCTCCAGATGACCTCAGATGACCTCCAGAGGACTTCCAGATGGTTTCTAGATGAGCTCTAGATGTCTTCAAGATGACCTCCAGAGGGCCTCCAGATGACCTCCAGATGACCTCTAGATGACCTGCCGATGACCTCCAGATGACCTCTAGATGACCTCTAGATGACTTCCAGATGACCTCCAGAGGACTTCCAGATGACCTCCAGAGGACCTCCAGATGACCTCCAGATGACCTCCCTATGACATCCAGAGGACCTTTAGATGACCTTTAGATGACCTTCCGAAGACCTCCCTATGACCTCTAGATGACCTCCAGATGACCTCCAGATAACCTCTAGATGACCTCCAGATGACCTCCAGATGACATCCAGACGACCTCTAGATGACCTCCAGATGACCTCCAGATGACATCTAGATGACCTGCCAATGACCTCCCGATGACCTCTAGTTGACCTCTAGATGACTGCCAGATGGCCTCCAGATGACCTCCAGATGACCTCCAGAGGACTTCCAGATGACCTCCAGAGGGCCTCCAGATGACCTCCAGATGACCTCTAGATGTCCTGCCGATGACCTCCCGATGACCTCTAGATGACCTCTAGATAACTTCCAGATGACATCCAGAGGACCTGCAGATGACCTCCACATGACCTCCAGATGACCTCCAGATGACCTCCAGATGACCTCCCGATGACCTCTGGATGACTTCTAGATGACCTCCAGATGACCTCCAGATGACCTCTAGATGACCTGCCAATGACCTCCCGATGACCTCTAGATGACCTCTAGATGACTTCCAGATGACCTCCAGATGACCTCCAGATGACCACCAGAGGACTTCCAGATGACCTCCAGAGGGCCTCCAGATGACCTCCAGATGACCTCTAGATGACCTGCCGATGACCTCCCGATGACCTCCAGATGACCTCTAGATGACCTCCAGATGACCTCCAGAGGACCTCCAGATGACGTCCAGATGACCTCCAGATGACCTCTAGATGACCTTCAGATGACCTCCCGATGACCTCCGGATGACTTCCAGATGACCTCCAGATGACCTCCAGATGACCTCCAGATGACCTCCAGATGACCTCCAGATGACCTCTCCAGGAGACCTCCAGATGACCTTCCGATGACCTCCGGATGACCTCCAGATGACCTCCAGATGACCTCCGATGATCTCCCGATGACCTGCCCGATGACCTCCCGATGACCTCTAGATGACCTCTAGATGACTTCCAGATGACCTCCAGAGGACCTCCAGATGACCTCCAGAGGACCTCCAGATGACCTCCAGATGACCTCCCGATGACCTCTAGATGACCTTCAGATGACCTCCAGATGACCTCCAGATGACCTCTAGACGACCTCTAGAGGACCTCCAGATAACCACCCGATGACCTCCAGATGACCTCCAGATGACCTCCAGAGGACCTCCAGATGACCTCCACATGACCTCAAATGACCTCTCGAGGACCTCCAGATGACCTCCCGATGACCCTAGATGACCTCCAGATGACCTCCAGATGACCTCTAGATGACCTCCAGATGACCTCTAGATGGACCTCCCAGATGACCTCCAGATGACCTCTAGATTACCTCTCAGACGACTAGATGACCTCCAGATGACCTCCAGATGACCTCTAGATGACCTCCAGATGACATCCAGAGGACCTTTAGATGACCTTTAGATGACCTTCCGAAGACCTCCCTATGACCTCTAGATGACCTCCAGATGACCTCCAGATAACCTCTAGATGACCTCCAGATGACCTCCAGATGACATCCAGACGACCTCTAGATGACCTCCAGATGACCTCCAGATGACATCTAGATGACCTGCCAATGACCTCCCGATGACCTCTAGTTGACCTCTAGATGACTGCCAGATGACCTCCAGATGACCTCCAGATGACCTCCAGAGGACTTCCAGATGACCTCCAGAGGGCCTCCAGATGACCTCCAGATGACCTCTAGATGTCCTGCCAGATGACCTCCCGATGACCTCTAGATGACCTCTAGATAACTTCCAGATGACATCCAGAGGACCTGCAGATGACCTCCACATGACCTCAAGATGACCTCCAGATGACCTCCAGATGACCTCCCGATGACCTCTGGATGACTTCTAGATGACCTCCAGATGACCTCCAGATGACCTCTAGATGACCTGCCTAATGACCTCCCGATGACCTCTAGATGACCTCTAGATGACCTAGACCCCCCGATGACCTCTAGATGACCTCCAGATGACCTCCAGATGACCACCAGAGGACTTCCAGATGACCTCCAGAGGGCCTCCAGATGACCTCCAGATGACCTCTAGATGACCTGCCGATGACATCCCGATGACCTCCCGATGACCTCTAGATGACCTCCAGATGACCTCCAGAGGACCTCCAGATGACGTCCAGATGACCTCCAGATGACCTCTAGATGACCTTCAGATGACCTCCCGATGACCTCCGGATGACTTCCAGATGACTTCCAGATGACCTCCAGATGACCTCCAGATGACCTCCAGATGACCTCCAGATGATCTCCAGGAGACCTCCAGATGACCTTCCGATGACCTCCGGATGACCTCCAGATGACCTCCAGATGACCTGCCGATGATCTCCCGATGACCTGCCGATGACCTCCCGATGACCTCTAGATGACCTCTAGATGACTTCCAGATGACCTCCAGAGGACCTCCAGATGACCTCCAGAGGACCTCCAGATGACCTCCAGATGACCTCCCGATGACCTCTAGATGACCTGGCCTCCAGATGACCTCCAGCTTCAGCTTCTAGTGACCTCTGATGACTTCCAGATGACCTCAGATGATGACCTCTAGATGACCTCTAGACGACCTCTAGAGGACCTCCAGATAACCACCCGATGACCTCCAGATGACCTCCAGATGACCTCCAGAGGACCTCCAGATGACCTCCACATGACCTCAACATGACCTCTCGATGACCTCCAGATGACCTCCCGATGAACCCTAGATGACCTCCAGATTACATCCAGATGACCTCTAGATGACCACCAGATGACATCTAGAGGACCTCCAGATGACCTCCAGATGACCTCTAGATTACCTCTAGACGACTAGATGACCTCCAGATGACCTCCAGATGACCTCTAGATGACCTCCAGATGACATCCAGAGGACCTTTAGATGACCTTTAGATGACCTTCCGATGACCTCCCTATGACCTCTAGATGACCTCCAGATGACCTCCAGATAACCTCTAGATGACCTCCAGATGACCTCCAGATCACATCCAGATGACCTCTAGATGACCTACAGATGACCTCCAGAGGACCTCCCGATGACCTCCAGATGATCTCTAGATGATTTCCAGATGACCTCCAGATGACCTCTAGATGACCTGCCGATGACCTCTCGATGACCTGTAGATGACCTCCGGATGACCTCTAGATGACCTCCAGATGACCTCCAGATGACCTCCAGAAAACCTCCGGATGCATACTAGATGACCTCCAGATGACGTCCAGATGACCTCCAGATGACCTCCACATGACCTCCAGATGACTTCCACATGACCTCCAGATGACCTCCAGATGACCTCCAGATGACCTCCGGATGAATACTAGATGACCTCCAGATGACGTCCAGATGACCTCCCGATGACCTCTGGATGACTTCTAGATGACCTCCAGATGACCTCCAGATGACATCTAGATGACCTGCCAATGACCTCCCGATGACCTCTAGTTGACCTCTAGATGACTGCCAGATGACCTCCAGATGACCTCCAGATGACCTCCAGAGGACTTCCAGATGACCTCCAGAGGGCCTCCAGATGACCTCCAGATGACCTCTAGATGTCCTGCCGATGACCTCCCGATGACCTCTAGATGACCTCTAGATAACTGCCAGATGACCTCCAGATGACCTCCAGATGACATGTAGATGACCTGCCAATGACCTCCCGATGACCTCTAGATGACTTCCAGATGACCTCCAGATGACCTCCAGATGACCTCCAGATGCCTTCCAGATGACCTCCAGAGGGCCTCCAGATGACCTCCAGATGACCTCTAGATGACCTGCCGATGACCTCCCGATGACCTCTAGATGACCTCTAGATGACTTCCAGATGACATCCAGAGGACCTGCAGATGACCTCTAGAAGACCTCCAGATGACCTCCAGATGACCTCCAGATGACCTCCACATGACCTCCACATGACCTCCAGATGACCTCCAGATGACCTCCGGATGAATACTAGATGACCTCCAGATGACGTCCAGATGACCTTTAGATGACCTCCACATGACATCCAGAGGACCTGCAGATGACATCCAGATGACCTCCAGATGACCTCTAGATGACCTGCCAATGACCTCCCGATGACCTCTAGATGAGCTCTAGATGACTTCCAGATGACTTCCAGATGACCTCCAGATGACCTCCAGAGGACTTCCAGATGATTTCTAGATGACCTCTAGATGACTTCCAGATGACCTCCAGAGGGCCTCCAGCTGACCTCCAGATGACCTCTAGATGACCTGAAGATGACCTCCCGATGACCTCTATATGACCTCTAGATGAATTCCAAATGACCTCCAGAGGACCTCCAGATGACCTCTAGAAGACCTCCAGATGACCTCCAGATGACCTCCAGATGAATACTAGATGACCTCCAGATGACGTCCAGATGACCTTTAGATGACCTCCACATGACATCCAGAGGACCTGCAGGTGAGCTCAACATGACCTCTCGATGACCTCCATATGACCTCCAGATGACCTCCAGATGACCTCCAGATGAACCCTAGATGACCTCCAGATTACATCCAGATGACCTCTAGATGACCACCAGATGACATCTAGAGGACCTCCAGATGACCTCCAGATGACCTCTAGATGACCTCTAGACGACTAGATGACCTCCAGATGACCTCCAGATGACCTCTAGATGACCTCCAGATGACATCCAGAGGACCTTTAGATGACCTTTAGATGACCTTCCGATGACCTCCCTATGACCTCTAGATGACCTCCAGATGACCTCCAGATAACCTCTAGATGACCTCCAGATGACCTCCACATGAGCTCCAGATGACCTCCAAATGACCTCTAGATGATTTCCAGATGACCTCTAGCGGACCTCCAGATGACATCCAGAGGACCTTTAGATGACCTGCCGATGACCTCTCGATGACCTCTAGATGACCTCCCGATAACATCTAGATGACCTCCAGATGACACTCCGGATGACCTCTAGATGACCTCCAGATGACATCCAGAGGACCTCCACATGACCTCCCGATGACCTCTAGATGACCTCCATATGACCTCCAGCTGACCTCCATATGACCTCCAGATGACCTCCCGATGACCTCTTGATGACCTTCAGATGACCTCCAGATGACCTCCACATGACCTCAACATGACATCTCGATGACCTCCAGATGACCTCCTGATGACCTCCAGATGACCTCCAGATGACCTCCGGATGAATACTAGATGACCTCCAGATGACGTCCAGATGACCTTTAAATGACCTCCACATGACATCCAGAGGACCTGCAGATGACCTCCACATGACCTCCAGATGACCTCCAGATGACCTCTAGATGACTTCCAGATGACATCTCGATGACCTCCAGATGACCTCCTGATGACCTCCAGATGACCTCCAGATGACCTCCGGATGACCTCTAGATGACCTCCAGATGACGTCCAGATGACCTTTAGATGAACTCCACATGACATCCAGAGGACCTGCAGATGACCTCCACATGACCTCCAGATGACCTCTAGATGACCTCCACATGACCTCCTGATGACCTCTGGATGACTTCTAGATGACATCCAGATGACCTCCAGATGACCTCTAGATGACCTGCCAATGACCTCCCGATGACCTCTAGATGATCTCTAGATGACTTCCAGATGACATCCAGATGACCTCCAGATGACCTCCAGAGGACTTCCAGATGATTTCTAGATGACCTCTAGATGACTTCCAGATAACCTCCAGAGGGCCTCCAGCTGACCTCCAGATGACCTCTAGATGACCTGAAGATGACCTCCCGATGACCTCTATATGACCTCTAGATGAATTCCAAATGACCTCCAGAGGACCTCCAGATGACCTCTAGAAGACCTCCAGATGACCTCCAGATGACCTCCAGATGAATACTAGATGACCTCCAGATGACGTCCAGATGACCTTTAGATGACCTCCACATGACATCCAGAGGACCTGCAGGTGACCTCTACATGACCTCCAGATGACCTCTAGATGACCTCTAGATGACCTCCAGATGACCTCCCGATGACCTCTGGATGACTTCTAGATGGCCTCCAGATGACCTCCAGATGACCTCCAGAGGACTTCCAGATGGTTTCTAGATGAGCTCTAGATGTCTTCAAGATGACCTCCAGAGGGCCTCCAGATGACCTCCAGATGACCTCTAGATGACCTGCCGATGACCTCCCGATGACCTCTAGATGACCTCTAGATGACTTCCAGATGACCTCCAGAGGACCTCCAGATGACCTCCAGAGGACCTCCAGATGACCTCCAGATGACCTCCCTATGACATCCAGAGGACCTTTAGATGACCTTTAGATGACCTTCCGAAGACCTCCCTATGACCTCTAGATGACCTCAGATGACCTCCAGATAACCTCCAGATGACCTCCAGATGACCTCCAGATGACATCCAGACGACCTCTAGAGACCTCCAGATGACCTCCAGATGACCTCTAGATGACCTGCCGATGACCTCCCGATGACCTCTAGATGACCTCTAGATGACTGCCAGATGACCTCCAGATGACCTCCAGATGACCTCCAGAGGACTTCCAGATGACCTCCAGAGGGCCTCCAGATGACCTCCAGATGACCTCTAGATGTCCTGCCGATGACCTCCCGATGACCTCTAGATGACCTCTAGATGACTTCCAGATGACCTCCAGATGACCTCCAGATGACCTCCAGATGACCTCAAGATGACCTCCAGATGACCTCCAGATGACCTCCAGATGACCTCTGGATGACTTCCAGATGACCTCCAGATGACCTCCAGATGACCTCCAGATGACCTCCAGATGACCTGCCAATGACCTCCCGATGACCTCTAGATGACCTCTAGATGACTTCCAGATGACCTCCAGATGACCTCCAGATGACCACCAGAGGACTTCCAGATGACCTCCAGAGGGCCTCCAGATGACCTCCAGATGACCTCTAGATGACCTGCCGATGACATCCCGATGACCTCCCGATGACCTCTAGATGACCTCCAGATGACCTCCAGAGACCTCCAGATGACCTCCAGATGACCTCCAGATGACCTCCCGATGACCTCTAGATGACTTCCAGATGACTTCCAGATGACCTCCAGATGACCTCCAGATGACCTCTAGATGACCTGCCAGATGACCTCCCGATGACCTCTAGATGACCTCTAGATGACTGCCAGATGACCTCCAGATGACCTCCAGATGACTTCCAGATGACCTCCAGATGACCTCCAGATGACCTCAGATGACCTCCAGATGACCTCCAGATGACCTCCAGATGACCTCCATGACTTCCATGACCTCCAGATGACCTCCAGATGACCTCCAGATGACCTCCCGATGACCTCCCGATGACCTCCAGATGACCTCCAGATGACCTCTAGATGACCTCTAGATGACTTCCAGATGACCTCCAGAGGACCTCCAGATGACCTCCAGAGGACCTCCAGATGACCTCCAGATGACCTCCCGATGACCTCTAGATGACCTCCAGATGACCTCCAGATGACCTCCAGAGACCTCCAGATGACTTCTAGATGACCTCTAGATGACCTCCAGATGACCTCCCAGATGACCTCCCAGATGACCTCTAGATGACCTCTAGATGACCTCTAGATGACCTCCAGATGACCTCCACCCAGATGACCTCCAGATGACCTCCAGATGACCTCCAGATGACCTCCAGATGACCTCCACATGACCTCCAGATGACCTCTAGATGACCTCCATACCCGATGACCTCCAGATGACCTCCCGATGAACCCTAGATGACCTCCAGATTACATCCAGATGACCTCTAGATGACCACCAGATGACATCTAGAGGACCTCCAGATGACCTCCAGATGACCTCTAGATGACCTCTAGACGACTAGATGACCTCCAGATGACCTCCAGATGACCTCTAGATGACCTCCAGATGACATCCAGATGACCTCCAGATGACCTCTAGATGACCTACAGATGACCTCCAGAGGACCTCCCACCTCCAGATGATCTCTAGATGATTTCCAGATGACCTCCAGATGACCTCTAGATGACCTGCATGACCTCTCGATGACTTCGACTCGATGACCTCTAGAGACCTCCAGATGACCTCCAGATGACCTCCAGATGACCTCCGGATGAATACTAGATGACCTCCAGATGACGTCCAGTTGACCTCCCGATGACCTCTGGATGACTTCCAGATGACCTCCAGAGGACCTCCAGATGACCTCCAGAGGACCTCCAGATGACCTCCAGATGACCTCCCTATGACATCCAGAGACCTTTAGATGACCTTTAGATGACCTTCCAGATGACCTCCCTATGACCTCTAGATGACCTCCAGATGACCTCCAGATAACCTCTAGATGACCTCCAGATGACCTCCAGATGACCTCCAGATGACCTCTAGATGACCTCCAGATGACCTCCAGAGACCTCCCGATGACCTCCAGATGATCTCTAGATGATTTCCAGATGACCTCCAGATGACCTCTAGATGACCTCCCGATGACCTCTCGATGACCTGTAGATGACCTCCGATGACCCGATGACCTCCAGATGACCTCCAGATGACCTCCAGAAGACCTCCGATGCATTCCTAGATGACCTCCAGATGACGTCCAGATGACCTCAGATGACCTCCACATGACCTCAGATGACTTCCAGATGACCTCCAGATGACCTCCAGATGACCTCCAGATGACCTCCGGATGAATACTAGATGACCTCCGGATGACGTCCAGATGACCTCCCGATGACCTCTGGATGACTTCTAGATGACCTCCAGATGACCTCCAGATGACATCTAGATGACCTGCCAATGACCTCCCGATGACCTCTAGATGACCTCTAGATGACTGCCAGATGACCTCCAGATGACCTCCAGATGACCTCCAGATGACCTCCAGATGACCTCCAGATGGCCTCCAGAGGCCTCCAGATGACCTCCAGATGACCTCTAGATGTCCTGCCGATGACCTCCCAGATGACCTCTAGATGACCTCTAGATAACTGCCAGATGACCTCCAGATGACCTCCAGATGACATGTAGATGACCTGCCAGAGACCTCCCGATGACCTCTAGATGACTTCCAGATGACCTCCAGATGACCTCCAGATGACCTCCAGATGCCTTCCAGATGACCTCCAGAGGGCCTCCAGATGACCTCCAGATGACCTCTAGATGACCTGCCGATGACCTCCCGATGACCTCTAGATGACCTCTAGATGACTTCCAGATGACATCCAGAGGACCTGCAGATGACCTCTAGAGACCTCCAGATGACCTCCAGATGACCTCCAGATGACCTCCACATGACCTCCAGATGACCTCCAGATGACCTCCAGATGACCTCCGGATGAATACTAGATGACCTCCAGATGACGTCCAGATGACCTTTAGATGACCTCCACATGACATCCAGAGGACCTGCAGATGACCTCCACATGACCTCCAGATGACCTCTAGATGACCTCCACATGACCTCCTGATGACCTCTGGATGACTTCTAGATGACATCCAGATGACCTCCAGATGACCTCTAGATGACCTGCCAATGACCTCCCGATGACCTCTAGATGAGCTCTAGATGACTTCCAGATGACTTCCAGATGACCTCCAGATGACCTCCAGAGGACTTCCAGATGATTTCTAGATGACCTCTAGATGACTTCCAGATGACCTCCAGAGGGCCTCCAGCTGACCTCCAGATGACCTCTAGATGACCTGAAGATGACCTCCCGATGACCTCTATATGACCTCTAGATGAATTCCAAATGACCTCCAGAGGACCTCCAGATGACCTCTAGAAGACCTCCAGATGACCTCCAGATGACCTCCAGATGAATACTAGATGACCTCCAGATGACGTCCAGATGACCTTTAGATGACCTCCACATGACATCCAGAGGACCTGCAGGTGACCTCTACATGACCTCCAGATGACCTCTAGATGACCTCCAGATGACCTCCCGATGACCTCTGGATGACTTCTAGATGGCCTCCAGATGACCTCCAGATGACCTCCAGAGGACTTCCAGATGGTTTCTAGATGACCTCTAGATGTCTTCAAGATGACCTCCAGAGGGCCTCCAGATGACCTCCAGATGACCTCTAGATGACCTGCCGATGACCTCCCGATGACCTCTAGATGACCTCTAGATGACTTCCAGATGACCTCCAGAGGACCTCCAGATGACCTCCAGAGGACCTACAGATGACCTCCAGATGACCTCCAGATGACCTCCCTATGACATCCAGAGGACCTTTAGATGACCTTTAGATGACCTTCCGAAGACCGCCCTATGACCTCTAGATGACCTCCAGATGACCTCCAGATGACATCCAGACGACCTCTAGATGACCTACAGATGACCTACAGATGACCTCCAGAGGACCTCCCGATGACCTCCAGATGACCTCTAGATGACTTCCAGATGACCTCCAGATGACCTCTAGATGACCTGCCGATGACCTCTCGATGACCTTTAGATGACCTCCGGATGACCTCTAGATGACCTCCAGATGACCTCCAGATGACATCCAGATGACCTCCAGATGACCTCCACATGACCTCCAGATGACTTCCACATGACCTCCAGATGACCTCTAGATGACTTCCAGATGACCTCCGGATGAATACTAGATGACCTCCAGATGACGTCCAGATGACCTCCAGATGACCTCCAGATGACATCTAGATGACCTGCCAATGACCTCCCGATGACCTCTAGTTGACCTCTAGATGACTGCCAGATGACCTCCAGATGACCTCCAGATGACCTCCAGAGGACTTCCAGATGACCTCCAGAGGGCCTCCAGATGACCTCCAGATGACCTCTAGATGTCCTGCCGATGACCTCCCGATGACCTCTAGATGACCTCTAGATAACTGCCAGATGACCTCCAGATGACCTCCAGATGACCTCCAGAGGACTTCCAGATGACCTCCAGATGACCTCCAGATGACCTCCCGATGACCTCTGGATGACCTCTAGATGACCTCCAGATGACCTCCAGATGACCTCCAGATGACCTCCAGATGACCTCCAGATGACCTCTAGATGACCTCTAGATGACTTCCAGATGACCTCCAGATGACCTCCAGATGACCACCAGAGGACTTCCAGATGACCTCAGAGGACCTCCAGATGACCTCCAGATGACCTCTAGATGACCTGCCAGATGACCTCCCGATGACCTCCAGATGACCTCTAGATGACCTCCAGATGACCTCCAGAGGACCTCCAGATGACGTCCAGATGACCTCCAGATGACCTCTAGATGACCTCCAGATGACCTCCCGATGACCTCCGGATGACTTCCAGATGACTTCCAGATGACCTCCAGATGACCTCCAGATGACCTCCAGATGACCTCCAGATGACCTCCTGGAGACCTCCAGATGACCTTCCGATGACCTCCGGATGACCTCCAGATGACCTCCAGATGACCTCCAGATGACCTCCAGATGACCTGCAGATGATCTCCCATGATGACCTCCGCCCGATGACCTCTAGATGACCTCTAGATGACTTCCAGATGACCTCCAGAGGACCTCCAGATGACCTCCAGAGGACCTCCAGATGACCTCCAGATGACCTCCCGATGACCTCTAGATGACCTCCAGATGACCTCCAGATAACCTCTAGATGACCTCCAGATGACCTCCACATGACCTCCAGAGGACTTCCAGATGATTTCTAGATGACCTCTAGATGACTTCCAGATAACCTCCAGAGGGCCTCCAGCTGACCTCCAGATGACCTCTAGATGACCTGAAGATGACCTCCCGATGACCTCTATATGACCTCTAGATGAATTCCAAATGACCTCCAGAGGACCTCCAGATGACCTCTAGAAGACCTCCAGATGACCTCCAGATGACCTCCAGATGATTACTAGATGACCTCCAGATGACCTTTAGATGACCTCCACATGACATCCAGAGGACCTGCAGGTGACCTCTACATGACCTCCAGATGACCTCTAGATGACCTCCAGATGACCTCCCGATGACCTCTGGATGACTTCTAGATGGCCTCCAGATGACCTCCAGATGACCTCCAGAGGACTTCCAGATGGTTTCTAGATGACCTCTAGATGTCTTCAAGATGACCTCCAGAGGGCCTCCAGATGACCTCCAGATGACCTCTAGATGACCTGCCGATGACCTCCCGATGACCTCTAGATGACCTCTAGATGACTTCCAGATGACCTCCAGAGGACCTCCAGATGACCTCCAGAGGACCTCCAGATGACCTCCAGATGACCTCCCTATGACATCCAGAGGACCTTTAGATGACCTTTAGATGACCTTCCGAAGACCTCCCTATGACCTCTAGATGACCTCCAGATGACCTCCAGATAACCTCTAGATGACCTCCAGACAGCCTCCAGATGACATCCAGACGACCTCTAGATGACCTCCAGATGACCTCAGATGACATCTAGATGACCTGCCAATGACCTCCCGATGACCTCTAGTTGACCTCTAGATGACTGCCAGATGACCTCCAGATGACCTCCAGATGACCTCCAGAGGACTTCCAGATGACCTCCAGAGGGCCTCCAGATGACCTCCAGATGACCTCTAGATGTCCTGCCGATGACCTCCCGATGACCTCTAGATGACCTCTAGATAACTTCCAGATGACATCCAGAGGACCTGCAGATGACCTCCACATGACCTCAAGATGACCTCCAGATGACCTCCAGATGACCTCCCGATGACCTCTGGATGACTTCTAGATGACCTCCAGATGACCTCCAGATGACCTCTAGATGACCTGCCAATGACCTCCCGATGACCTCTAGATGACCTCTAGATGACTTCCAGATGACCTCCAGATGACCTCCAGATGACCACCAGAGGACTTCCAGATGACCTCAGAGCCTCCAGATGACCTCCAGATGACCTCTAGATGACCTGCCGATGACATCCCGATGACCTCCCGATGACCTCTAGATGACCTCCAGATGACCTCCAGAGGACCTCCAGATGACGTCCAGATGACCTCCAGATGACCTCTAGATGACCTTCAGATGACCTCCCGATGACCTCCGGATGACTTCCAGATGACTTCCAGATGACCTCCAGATGACCTCCAGATGACCTCCAGATGACCTCCAGATGATCTCCAGGAGACCTCCAGATGACCTTCCGATGACCTCCGGATGACCTCCAGATGACCTCCAGATGACCTGCCGATGATCTCCCGATGACCTGCCGATGACCTCCCGATGACCTCTAGATGACCTCTAGATGACTTCCAGATGACCTCCAGAGGACTTCCAGATGACTTCTAGATGACCTCTAGATGACTTCCAGATGACCTCCAGATGACCTCCAGATGACCTCTAGATGACCTCTCAGATGACCTCCAGAGGACCTCCATGACCACCCAATGACCTCCAGATGACCTCCAGATGACCTCCAGATGACCTCCACATGACCTCCCAGATGACCTCCAGATGACCTCCAGATGACCTCCAGATGACCTCCCGATGACCCCTAGATGACCTCCAGATTACATCCAGATGACCTCTAGATGACCTCCAGATGACATCCAGAGGACCTCCAGATGACCTCCAGATGACCTCTAGATGACCTCTAGACAGACCTAGATGACCTCCAGATGACCTCCAGATGACCTCTAGATGACCTCCAGATGACATCCAGAGGACCTTTAGATGACCTTTAGATGACCTTCCGATGACCTCCCTATGACCTCTAGATGACCTCCAGATGACCTCCATATAACCTCTAGATGACCTACAGATGACCTCCAGAGGACCTCCCGATGACCTCCAGATGATCTCTAGATGATTTCCAGATGACCTCTAGATGACCTCCAGATGACCTCCAGATGACCTCCAGAAAACCTCCGGATGCATACTAGATGACCTCCAGATGACGTCCAGATGACCTCCCGATGACCTCTGGATGACTTCTAGATGACCTCCAGATGACCTCCAGATGACATGTAGATGACCTGCCAATGACCTCCCGATGACCTCTAAATGACTTCCAGATGACCTCCAGATGACCTCCAGATGACCTCCAGATGACTTCCAGATGACCTCCAGAGGGCCTCCAGATGACCTCCAGATGACCTCTAGATGACCTGCCGATGACCTCCCGATGACCTCTAGATGACCTCTAGATGACTTCCAGATGACCTCCAGATGACCTCCAGATGACCTCCAGATGACCTCCAGATGACCTCCAGATGACCTCCAGATGACCTCCAGATGACCTCCAGATGACCTCCAGATGACCTCCAGATGACCTCCGGATGACTACTAGATGACCTCCAGATGACATCCAGATGACCTTTAGATGACCTCCACATGACAGCCAGATGACCTCCAGATGACCTCCAGATGACCTCCAGATGACCTCTGGATGACCTGCCAGATGACCTCCAGATGACCTCTAGATGACCTCTAGATGACTTCCAGATGACCTCCAGATGACCTCCAGATGACCACCAGAGACCTCCAGATGACCTCCAGATGACCTCCAGATGACCTCCAGATGACCTCTAGATGAACCCGATGACCTCCAGATGACCTCCCGATGACCTCTAGATGACCTCCAGATGACCTCCCGAGGACCTCAGATGACCTCCAGATGACCTCCAGATGACCTCTAGATGACCTTCAGATGACCTCCCGATGACCTCGAGACTGACCCTCCAGATGACCTCCAGATGACCTCCAGATGACTTCCAGATGACCTCCAGATGACCTCCAGATGACCTCTAGATGACCTCCAGATGACCTCCAGATGACCTCCAGATGACCTCCAGATGACCTCCTGACCTCCAGATGACCTCCCGATGACCTCCAGATGACCTCTAGATGACCTCCAGATGACCTCCAGATGACCTCCAGACTCCAGATGACTCCCGATGACCTCTAGATGACCTCCAGATGACCTCCAGATGACCTCCAGATGACCTCCAGATGACCTCTAGATGACCTCTAGATGACCCAGATGACCTCCAGATGACCTCCAGATGACCTCTAGATGACCTCTAGATGACCTCCAGAGGACCTCCAGATGACCTCCAGATGACCTCCAGATGACCTCCCAGATGACCTCCAGATGACCTCCCAGATGACCTCCCGATGACCTAGATGACCTCCAGATGACCTCTCAGATGACCTCCAGATGACCTCCAGATGACCTCCAGATGACCTCCAGATGACCTCTAGATGACCTCCAGATGACTTCCAGATGACCTCTAGATGACCTCCCAGATGACCTCCAGATGACCTCCAGATGACTATGACCTCTCAGATGACCTCTAGATGACCTCTAGATGACTCCAGATGACCTCCAGATGACCTCCAGATGACCTCTAGATGACCTCCAGATGACCTCCAGATGACCTCCAGATGACCTCCAGATGACCTCCAGATGACCTCCAGATGACCTCCAGATGACCTCCAGATGGCCTCCAGATGACCTCCAGATGACCTCTAGATGACCTCCAGATGACCTCCCGATGACCTCCATGACCTCCAGATGACCTCTAGATGACCTCCAGATGACCTCCAGATGACCTCTAGATGACCTCCAGATGACCTCCAGATGACCTCCAGATGACCTCCAGATGACATCTAGATGACCTCCAGATGACCTCCAGATGACCTCCAGATGACCTCCAGATGACTTCCAGATGACCTCCAGATGACCTCCAGATGACCTTCAGATGACCTCCAGATGACCTCCAGATGACCTCTAGATGACCTACAGATGACCTCCAGATGACCTCTAGATGACCTCCAGATGACCTCCAGATGACCTCCAGATGACCTCCAGATGACCTCCAGATGACCTCCAGATGACCTCCAGATGACCTCAGATGACCTCTAGATGACCTCTAGATGACCTCCAGATGACCTCCAGAGGCCTCCAGATGACCTCTAGATGACCTCTAGATGACCTCCAGATGACCTCCAGATGACCTCCGGATGACCTCTAGATGACCTCCAGATGACCTCCAGATGACCTCCAAATGACCTCCGATGACCTCCAGATGACCTCCAGATGACCTCCAGCTGACCTCCAGATGACCTCCAGATGACCTCCAGATGACCTCCAGATGACCTCCAGATGACCTCTGATGACCTCCAGATGACCTCACATGACCTCTAGATGACCTCCAGATGACCTCCAGATGACCTCCAGATGACCTCTAGATGACCTCCAGATGACCTCCAGATGACCTCCAGATGACCTCCAGATGACTTCCAGATGACCTCCAGATGAGACCACCGACGACCTCCAGATGACCTCCAGATGACCTCCAGATGACCTCCAGATGACCTCTAGATGACCTCCAGATGACCAGATGACCTCCAGAGGACCTCCAGATGACCTCCAGATGACCTCCAGATGACCTCCGATGACTCCTAGATGACCTCCAGATGACCTCCAGATGACCTCTAGATGACCTCCAGATGACATCTAGAGGACCTCCAGATGACCTCCAGATGACCTCCAGATGACCTCTAGATGACCTCCAGATGACCTCCAGATGACCTCCAGATACTGATGACCTCAAGATGACATCCAGATGACCTCAGATGACCTCTAGATGACCTGCCAATGACCTCCCCATGACCTCTAGATGACCTCCAGATGACCTCCAGATGACCTCCAGATGACCTCCAGATGACCTCCAGATGACCTCTAGATGACCTCCACCTCTAGATGACCTCCAGATGACTTCCAGATGACCTCTCCTAGATGACCTCTAGATGACCTCTAGATGACCTCCAGATGACCTCTAGATGACCTGCCGATGACCTCTAGATGACCTCTAGATACCTCCAGATGACCTCTCAGATGACCTCCAGATGACCTCTGGATGACCTCTAGATGACCTCCAGATGACCTCCAGATGACCTCCAGATGACCTCCACGATGACCTCCAGATGACCTCCAGATGACCTCCTAGATGACCTCCAGATGACCTCCAGATGACCTCCAGATGACCTCCAGATGACATCCAGAGGACCTCCAGATGACCTCAAGAGATGACCTCCAGATGACCTCTAGATGACCTCCAGATGACCTCCAGATGACCTCCAGAGGACCTCTAGATGACCTCTAGATGACCTCCAGATGACCTCCAGATGACCTCCAAGATGACCTCCCGATGACCTCCAGATGACCTCCAGATGTCCAGATGACCTCTAGATGACCTCCAGATGACCTCCAGATGACCTCTAGATGACTTCCAGATGACCTCTGGATGACCTCTAGATGACCTCCAGAGGACGTCCCGATGACCTCCAGATGACCTCAGATGACCTCCGGATGACCTCCAGATGACCTCTAGATGACCTGCCTATGACCTCCCGATGACCTCTAGATGACCTTTAGATGACCTTCAGATGACCTCCAGATGACCTCCAGATGACCTCCAGATGACCTCCAGATGACCTCCAGATGACCTCCAGATGACCTCCAGATGACCCCCCAGATGACCTCAGATGACCTCCAGATGACCTCCAGATGACCTCCAGATGACCTCCAGATGACCTCCCGATGACCTCCGGATGACCTCTAGATGACCTCTAGATGACCTCCAGATGACCTCCAGATGACCTCCGGATGACCTCCAGAGGACCTCCAGATGACCTCCAGATGACCTCCAGATGACCTCTAGATGACCTCTGGATGACCTCCCGATGACCTCCAGATGACCTCCCGATGACCTCTAGATGACCTCCAGATGACCTCCGGATGACCTCCAGATGACCTCCAGATGACCTCCTAGATGACCTCCAGATGAGGACCTCCCGATGACCTCCAGATGACCTCTAGATGACCTCCAGATGACCTCCAGATGACCTCTAGATGACCTCCAGATGACCTCTAGATGACCCCTCCAGATGACCTCCAGATGACCTCTAGATGACCTCCAGATGACCTCCAGATGACCTCAGATGACCTCCGGATGACCTCCAGATGACCTCTAGATGACCTCCAGATGACCTCCAGATGACCTCTAGATGACCTCCAGATGACCTCCAATGACCTCTAGATGACCCTCCCGATGACCTCTAGATGACCTCCAGATGACCTCCAGAGGACCTCCCAGATGACCTCCAGATGACCTCCAGATGACCTCCAGATGACCTCCAGATGACCTCCAGATGACCTCCAGATGACCTCCAGATGACCTCTGGATGACCTCTCCACTAGATGACCTCCAGATGACCCCCCAGATGACCTCCAGATGACCTCTAGATGACCTCCAGATGACCTCCCAGATGACCTCCGGATGACCTCCAGATGACTTCCAGATGACCTCCAGATGACCTCCAGATGACCTCCAGATGACCTCCAGATGACCTCCAGATGACCTCTAGATGACCTCCAGATGACCTCCCCATGACCTCCAGATGACCTCTAGATGACCTCCAGATGACCTCCAGATGACCTCTAGATGACCTCCAGATGACCTCCGATGACCTCCCGAAGATCTAGATGACCTCCAGATGACCTCCAGATGACCTCCAGATGACCTCCAAGATGACCTCCAGATGACCTCCCGATGACCTCCAGATGACCTCCCGATGAACTCTAGATGACCTCAGATGACCTCCAGATGACCTCCAGATGACCTCCAGATGACCTCCAGATGACCTCTAGATGACTTCCAGATGACCTCCAGATGACCTCCAGATGACCTCCAGATGACCTCCAGATGACCTCTAAACTCAGATGACCCTCCAGATGACCTCCAGACGCCACTCCTCCAGATGACCTCCCTGACCTCCAGATGACCCTACAGACTCCAGATGACCTCCAGAGGACCTCCAGATGACCTCCAGATGACCTCCAGATGACCTCCAGATGACCTCCAGATGACCTCCATATGACCCTCCAAATGACCTCCAGATGACATAGGGACCTCCTGATGACCTCTAGAAGACCTCCGATGACCTCCCAGATGACCTCTAGATGACCTCCAGATGACCTCTAGATGACCTCTAGACGACATCCAGATGACCTCCAGATGACCTCTAGACGACTCCCAGATGACCTCCAGATGACCTCCAGAGGACCTCCAGGATGACCTCCCGATGACCTCAGATGACCTCCAGATGACCCTCCAGATGACCTCTAGATGACCTCCAGATGACCCTCAGTGACCTTCCAGATGACCTCAGATGACCTCTGGATGACCTCCAGATGACCTCTAGATGACCTCCAGATGACCTTCCAGATGACCCCCAGATGACCTCCAGATGACCTCCAGATGACCTCCAGAGGACCTCCAGATGACCTCCAGATGACCTCCAGATGACCTCCAGATGACCTCTAGATGACCTCCAGATGACCTCCCAGATGACCTCCAGATGACCTCCAGATGACCTCCAGATGACCTCCAGATGACCTCAGACCTCCAGATGACCTCCAGATGACCAGATGACCTCCAGATGACCTCTAGATGACCTCCAGATGACCCCAGATGACCTCCAGATGACCTCTAGATGACCTGCCGATGACCTCCAGATGACCTCTAGAGGACCTCCAGATGACCTCTAGATGACCTCGAGATGACTCCAGATGACCTCCAGATGACCTCCGATGACATCCAGATGACCTCAGATGACCTCCAGATGACCCCAAGATGACCTCCCAGATGACCTCCAGATGACCTCCAGATGACCTCCAGATGACCTCCAGATGGCCTCCAGATGACCTCCAGATGACTCCACAGATGACCTCCAGATGGCCTCCCAGATGACCTCCAGATGACCTCAAGATGACCTCCAGATGACCCCTCCAGATACCTCCAGATGACCTCCAGATGACCTGCTCGATGACCTCCAGATGACCTCCAGATGACCTCTAGATGACCTCCAGATGACCTCCAGATGACCTCCAGATGACCTCCAGAGGACCTCCAGATGACCTCAGATGACCTCCAGATGACCTCCCGATGACCTCTAGATGACCTCTAGATGACCTCCAGATGACCTCCAGATGACCTCCAGATGACCTGCCATGACCTCCAGATGACCCTAGTGACCTCTAGATGACCTCCAGATGACCTCCCGATGACCTCTAGATGACCTCCAGATGACCTCCAGATGACCTCCAGATGACCTCGGCCCAGATGACCTCCAGATGACCTTCAGATGACCTCCAGATGACCTCTAGATGACCTCCGGCCTCCCATGACCTCTAGATGACCTCTAGATGACTTCCAGATGACCTCCAGAGGACCTGCAGATGACCTCTAGACGACCTCCAGATGACCTCCAGATGACCCTCCAGATGACCTCCACATGACCTCCAGATGACCTCCAGATGACCTCCAGATGACCTCCAGAGACCTCCACATACTCCAGATGACCTCCAGATGAGCGTCCAGATGACCTTTAGATGACCTCCCACATGAATCCAGGACCTCAGATGACCTCCAATGACCTCCAGATGACCTCTGGACCTCCAGATGACCTCCCGATGACCTCTGGATGACTTCTAGATGACCTCCAGATGACCTCCAGATGACCTCTAGATGACCTGCCAATGACCTCCCGATGACCTCTAGATGACCTCTAAGATGACCTCCAGATGACTCCAGATGACCTCCAGATGACCTCCAGAGACCTTCCAGATGACCTCTAGATGACCTCTAGATGACTTCCAGATGACCTCCAGATGACCTCCAGCTGACCTCCAGATGACCTCTGAGTACCCTAAGATGACCTCCAGATGACCCCCGGCCGAACCTCTAGATGACTTCCAGATGACCTCCAGAGGACCTCCAGATGACCTCTAGATGACCTCCAGATGACCTCCAGATGACCTCCCCGATGAATACTAGATGACCTCCAGATGACGTCCAGATGACCTCTAGATGACCTCCACATGACCTCCAGAGGACCTGCAGATGACCTCCAGAGGGCCTCCAGATGACCTCCAGATGACCTCTAGATGACCTCCAGATGACCTCCCGATGACCTCTGGATGACTTCTAGATGGCTGCTAGATGACCTCTAGATGACCTCCAGAGGACTTCCAGATGACCTCTAGATGACCTCTAGATGACCTCCAGATGACCTCCAGATGACCTCCAGATGACCTCCAGATGACCTCTAGATGACCTACTAATGACCTCCCGATGACCTCCAGATGACCTCTAGATGACTTCCCAGATGACCTCCAGGACCTCCAGATGACCTCCAAGGACCACCAGATGACCTCCAGATGACCTCCAGATGACCTCCAGATGACCTCCAGAGGACCTCCAGATGACCTTCAGATGACCTTCTAGATGACCTCCAGATGACCTCTAGATGACCTCCAGATGACCTCTGACTCAGGACCTCCAAGACACCTCCAGATGACCTCAGAGGACCTCCCAATGACCTCCAGATGACCTCTGAGACCTCCCGATGACCTCCAGATGACCTCCTAGATGACCTCCAGATGACCTCCAGATGCCTCCAGAGCCAGCCTCCCGATGACCTCTCGATGACCTCCAAATGACCTCCGGACTCCAGATGACCTCCAGATGACCTCCAGATGACCTCCAGATGACCTCCAGATGACCTCCAGATGACCTCCAGATGACCTCCAGATGACCTCCAGATGACCTCCAGATGACCTCCAGATGACCTCCAGATGACCTCAGATGACTTCCAGATGACCTCCAGATGACCTCCAGATGACCTCCAGATGACCTCCCAAATGACATCTAGATGACCTCTAGATGACCTTCCCAGATGACCTCCAGATGACCTCCAGATGACCTCTAGATGACCTCTCCAGATGACCTCCCAGATGACCTCTAGATGACCTCCAGATGACCCTCTAGATGGCCTCCAGAGACCTCCCGATGACCTCCTAGATGACCTCCGGATGACCCAGATGACCTCTAGATGACCTCCAGATGACCTCCAGATGACCTCCAGATGACCTCCAGATGACCTCCAGATGACCTCTAGATGACCTCCAGATGACCTCCCTGGATGACCTCCAGATGACCTCTAGATGACCTCCAGATGACCTCCAGATGACCTCCAGATGACCTACCATGACCTCTGGGATGACTCCTCTAGATGACCTCCGGATGACCTCCAGATGTACCTCCAGATGACCTCCAGATGACCTCCAGATGACCTCAGAGGGCCTCCAGATGACCTCTAGATGACCTCCAGATGACCTCTAGATGACCTCCAGACGACCTCCAGATGACCTCCAGATGACCTCCAGATGACCTCCAGATGACCTCCAGATGACCTCCCAGATGACCTCTAGATGACCTCTAGATGACCTCCAGATGACCTCCAGATGACCTCCAGATGACCTCCAGATGACTTCCAGATGACCTCCCAGATGACCTCCAGGTGACCTCCAGATGACCTCCAGATGACCTCCGGATGACCTCCAGATGACCTCTAGATGACCTCCAGATGACCTCCAGATGACCTCCAGATGACCTCCGATGACCTCTAGATGACCTCCAGATGACTTCCAGATGACCTCCAGAGGACCCTCCAGATGACCTCCAGATGACCTCCAGATGACCCTCCAGATGACCTCTAGATGACCTCCAGATGACCTCTAGATGACCTCCAGATGACTTCCAGATGACCTCTAAATGACCTCCAGATGACCTCCCGATGACCTCCGGATGACCTCCAGATGACCTCTAGATGACCTCTAGATGACCTCCAGATGACCTCCCAGATGACCTCCCTGATGACCTCCAGATGACCTCTAGATGACCTCCAGATGACCTCCACATGACCTCAGATGACCTCCAGATGACCTCCAGATGACCTCCCGAGTGACCTCTAGATGACCTCTGAGATGACCTCCAGATGACCTCCAGATGACCTCCAGATGACCTCCAGATGACCTCAGATGACCTCCAGATGACCCCAGATGACCTCTCGATGACCTCCAGATGACCTCCAGATGACCTCCAGATGACCTCCAGATGACCTGTAGATGACCTCCCAGATGACCTCTAGATGACCATCAGATGACCTCCAGATGACCTCCAGATGACCTCTCAGATGACCTCCAGAGGACCTCCAGATGACCTCAGATGACCTCCGATGACGTCCCGGCCTGATGACCTCCAGATGACCTCTAGATGACCTCAGATAACCTCTAGATGACCTCTAGATGACCTCCAGATGACCTCTAGATGACCTCTAGATGACCTCTAGATGACCTCCAGATGACACACCAGATGACCCTCCAGATGACCTCAGATGACCTCCAGATGACTTCCAGATGACCTCCAAATGACCTCAGATGACCTCTCGATGACCTCCCGATAACCTCCAGATGACCTCCAGATGACCTCCAGATGACCTCGGATGACCTCCGAAATACCTCCAGATGACCTCTAGATGACCTCCAGATGACCCTCAGATGACCTCAAGATGACCTTAGATGACCTCCGATGACCTCCCAGACGCCTCTCAGATGACCTCCAGATGACCTCCAGATAACCTCCACATGACCTCCAGATGACCTCCAGATGACCTCTGACTCTAGATGACCCTGAAGACCTCCAGATGACCTCTAGATGACCTCCAGATGACCTCCAGATGACCTCTATGACCCTCCAGATGACTCCAGATGACCTCTAGGACCTGAGGACTTCCAGATGACCTCAGATGACCTCCCAGATGACCTCAGATGACCTCCAGATGGCCTCCAGATGACCTCTGGATGACTTCTAGATGACCTCCTGACCTCCAGATGACCTCTCAGATGACCTCTAAGATGACCTCCCGATGACCTCTAGATGACCTCTAGATGACTTCCAGATGACAGATGACCTCCAGATGACCTCCAGATGACTTCTAGATGACCTGCCTGACGGAAACCTCCAAATGACCTCTAGATGACCTCTAGATGACCTCTAGATGACCTCCAGATGACCTCCAGATGACGTCCAGATGACCTCCAGATGACCTCTGGATGACTTCTAGATGACCTTCCACATGACCTCAAGATGACCTCTAGATGACCTTCCAGATGACCTCCAGATGACCTCCAGATGACCTCCAGATGACCTCCAGATGACCTCCAGATGACCTCTAGATGACCTCCGATGACTTCCAGATGACCTCTGGATGACCTCTAGATGACTGCCGATGACCTCAGATGACTGCCGGCCAGGCCTCCTCGGGCCAGATGACCTCCGAGAGACCTCCAGATGACCTAAGACACTCCGGATGACCTCCAGATGACCTCTAGATGACCTCCAGATGACTCTAGATGACCTTCAGATGACCTCCCGGAGACTTCTCTAGATGACCTCAGATGACCTCCCGATGACCTGACTCCAGATGACTTCCAGATGACCTCCAGATGACCTCCAGATGACCCCCAGATGATCCCCCCGATGACCTGCTATATGACCTTTCAGATGACCTCTAGATGACCTCTCACAGGACTTCCAGATGACCTCCAGAGGACCTCCGGGCGACCTCCAGATGACTTCCTAGATGACTTCTAGATACCTCAGATGACTTCCAGATGACCTTCAGAGGACCTCAGATAACCACCGATGACCTCTAGACGACCTCTAGAGGACCTCCCAATGACCTCCAGACTGAACCCATATGACCTCAACATGACCTCCCGATGACCCTCTATATGACCCCCTCCAGATGACCTCTAGATGACCTCCCGATGACCTCCTAGATGACCCCAGATGACATCCCAGATGGACCTCCAGATGACCATTAGATGACATTCCAGATGACGTCTATGACCCCTCTAGATGACCTCAGATGACCTCCAGATGACCTCTAGATGACCTCCAGATGACATCCAGAAACGCCTCTAGATGACCTCAGGATGACATCTAGATGACCTCTAGATGACCTTAGAGACCTCTCGATGACCTCCGATGACCTCAAATGACCTCCAGCTGACTCCAGATGACCTCCAGAGACCCCAGAACCTCCAGATGACTTCCAGAGGGCCCTCCAGATGACCTCCGGATGACCTCCAGATGACCTCCAGATGACCTCCAGATGACTCCAGATGACTCCAGATGACCTCCTCCAGATGATTCCAGGCCTCCAGATGACCTCCGATGACTTCCATGACCTCCTCCAGATGACCTGCCCGATGACCTCAGATGACCTCCAGATGACCTCAAATGATCTCCAGATGACATCCAGAGACCTCCCAGACAACCTCCAGATGACCTCCAGATGACCACTAGATGACCTCCAGAGACCTCCAGAGACCTTCCTCCAGACGACCTCCAATGACCTCCAGGAGGACCTCCAGATGACCTCCAGATGACCTCCAGATGACCTCCAGATAACCTCCAGATGACCTCCAGATGACCTCTAGATGACCTCCAGATGACCTCCAGAGTGACCTCTAGATGACTCTAGATGACCTCCCCGATGGACCCTACATGACCTCCCAGATGACTCCCAGAAGGACCTCCAGAGACCTCCAGAGACCTCCACATGACCTCCTTTATGACACCCAGAAGACCTCTAGATGACCTCCAGATGACCTCCTGATGACCTCCTAGATGACCTCCAGATGACCTCTAGATGACCTCCAGATGACCACCAGATGACATCCCAGAGTGACATCCAGATGACCTCTAGATGAACTCTAGAATGACCTCTAGATGACTTCAGATGCACCCTCCAGAGGACTTCCAGATGACCTCCAGATGACCTCAAGATGACATTCCAGAGGACCTCCAAGATGACCTCTAGATGACCTCTCTGACGAGCCTCTACTTGACTTCCAGGCCGACCTCAGAGGACCTCCAGCGATGACTGTCCAGATAACCTCCAGATGACCTCTAGACCCTTCCAGATGACCTCCCGATGGCCTCCAGATGACTTCCAGATGACCTCTAGATGACCAGATGACCTCCAGATGACCTCAGAAAGGACCTCCAGATGACATCTAGATGACATCCAGAGGACCTCCAGATGACGCCAGACTGACCTCCCGGATGACCTCGGGTAACCAGATGACTTCCAGACGACCTTCCGACATCCTCCCGGATGGCCTTTCAGACGACCTCCAGACGACCTCCAGATGACCTCCCAGATGACCTCCCGATGACCTCCAGATGACCTTGATACCCAGATGACCTCCAGAAGGACCTCCAGATGACCTCCAGATGACCTCCCTAGATGACCCTCCAGATGACCTCCCAGAGGCCCTTCAGATGACTCCCTCGATGACCTCTAGATGACCGACTAGATGACTTCCAGATGACCTCCAGATGACCTCCAAATGACGTCCAGATGACCTCCAGATGACCCCCCTCCAGATGACCCCAGATGACTCCTCCAGATGACCTCTCAGATGACCCTCCAGATGACCCTAGATGACCCTGATGACATCCAGTGACCTCCAGATGACCTTAGATGACCTTTCCGATGACGTCCTTGCGACCCTAGATGACCTCCCAGATGACCTCTCCAGATAACCTTCTAGATGACCTCCAGATGACATCCAAACGACCTCTAGATGACCTCCGACACCTGTAGATGACCTCAGATGACATCCGGAGGACCTCTAGATGACCTCCAGATGACCTCCTCCAAATGACCTCCAGCTGATCCATTTGACCTCCAAATGACCACCAGATGACCTTTCCTGATGACCTGATAACTCTCCAGATGACCTCCAGATGACCT